>CABFOQ010024608.1:0-16969 GCA_900660455.1 Gephyroberyx darwinii
TCTCGGCTCAGGTGGACGAAGACGAGGAGGAGAGGAAGATACTGGAGGAGGATCTGAAGAAGTGCATTGAGGACTTCAAGAAAATCCGTGTGCCCAGAGTGTTCCCTGATCGTAAGAGGCATTGGCAAAGTGACCTGCTCAAGAAATACAATGCCTAGAAAGCTCTGGTATAGAATCCATCACCGTGGTGCAATAGCACTACGGTCCAACAAATCATCAGCTTGACTAGTTCATGGTAGACGAATTTCTGGACAATGGAGAGAAAATGTTGTACTGCAGCTATATGTCCACGGTGCTGGCACTCCTATCAAAGCAAGGTGAAGTCTCTCAGCATGAAGCCACAAAGTTTACTCAAGAGACTTAGGAAATGTGGTAGCTTTTGCATGTCAACAGAATTGAAACTGACTCATTGAACATAGTGTTTGGGCTGAGCTGATGTAGCGATCACACCTACAGAACTACACAGCTGAGAAACGTCTTTCCCATAGTAGAAAACAATATCCTTATAGAGAATGTTAGTGGAACTCCTTTTTGCCAACAATGTTATTCTAAATGTCGCTTGCTCATTTGCTTTTCAATCACTCAGAAATAAAGCAGATGTGATTAATAGACCTGCTCTCTGTGTCATGTCCAGTGATCAGCCGGGCCGATGCAAGGTAAGTGCGAAATTGTAGGCATCTGACTTCGCTGATGCAAAGTGAAAGAAAGAAGCGAAATCTCTGGCGCTAGTCATCTAAAACGGCTCACCTCATCCATATTAACAGTATGACTTCAAAGTCTTTCTACTCCACTCTCTGCCAGTAATTCAAAGCTCTGCAGTTTGGTTCATTTTATGACAGTGTTATCTACAAGCTGGCAATAGAAAGAATTCTAAAAGAGAATATGATGTGCCAGCGAGTGAGGTGAATAATTACCAAGGGCCAGAATGTGGGAATAATAACCATAATAATGCCTCCATGAATGCACAGTGCCATTCATTCTTCTATCTGTTTTGCAGAAAATGTTCTTCCAGTTTTGCTAATGAATTATCTTGTGTGTGTGTGTGTGTGTGTGTGTGTGCGTGCATACGTGCACAGCCATTGTTGTGTAGTTGGAATTTTAATTATAGTTGCAAAAAGAGCCTTGCCCTGCTCTCCGCTGTGGAATATTGTTACATGTACCCATGCCACTGTACCTGCTTGTCTAGGGCTCAGATACTGACCGCTGCCTTGATGATGTTTTGACGATCCATTCTATCTTTTTTTATCTATTTTCTCTCTTTGCTCCCTATCTGTCTTTAGTTCTGTCTCTCAACTGATTTTCCTCTCACTCCACTGGGGGAAAAAAAGTCTTAATGGGATTGTCTTGCCCCAGAGCTTTCCATCAACAGTGTCTCTGATAGGACCAGATGCAGTTTTGCTCTCTGCATTGCTTAAGGTTAATGTTGAGGTTATGGCAGTAATCCTACTATCAGACAAATAGAATAGTTTTATCAGGGACGCTGGTAACCGCGAAGGAGCAATAGAGATATCCTCTTTGCTCTGAGTGGAGGATTAACAACAGATTAAGGGTTTGTCACAATCCGGAAGAAAATGCTGAGTCTCAGCACAGCGGGTTATCCCTCTCACAAGCCCTAATTTCTTCCGTCTTGGCGGTCTTTCTGAAACACCCCCCCTCCCAAACACCAACATTCATTCATCTTGGACTGGCTGGTCATACTTGCGAAATCCGTAAAAAAAAAAGAAAAAAAGATTGTACTTTGCAACTCATTAGAGTGTCTTGCCTCATCAGCTCCTTTCCTCATATTTGGCATTCAGCGTTGCCTTGCACAGAGACAGTATGCTGGCTAGGCTCCCAGTCCCAAAGCCATGTCATTGGAGCGCGCCTGAGTCAGTACGCATGCAGCAGAGAGCAACAACAAGTCGTCCTGATTTAAAATCCCTGTTTACTGTGGCAGAGTGCTGCACAGTCTGCTCTGTTGGATTCCTGTTAGACGAAACAGACGTCCCTATCCAAAACCCAAAACTAAAGTCCTTGGTTTGCATTTGGAGTTTCTATACTTATTCATTTCTGAATTCTCTTTCACCCTTTGTCTCTATCTGTCTCTTCCTCTGAAGCTGGCCTTTTGACGTATTATGAATGAGTTAGATCTTTGAGGTTTGAGAGAGGCTCACCCTTCAACAAAAGGAATACTTATCCTTTGACATGGAGAGGTAAGGCAGTCTAGCGGGAACAGGATTCCTATAGGAAAGGCAAAGGAAAAGCCAAGATCAAACACACGAGTTCTAGCCGAGGTAATAATCAGCGGACCGATGTCGGGCTAACTTTAGACACTTTCTTTAATGTCATCGAGGCTTTTACTGAACTGGCAACAAATGTACAGAGGATGAGAACTAAATGAAGCCTTTCCCTGTGATTTCATAATGACAGTAACACTGTTGGGTTCAAGACTGACCCTTTGGCCTAATGCTCCTCTGTGTCCCAATTACTGTGTCTTACCCTTTAAAAACTGCATATGCTGAGACAAAAGCATCGTCAGAATAACCAGAAAAGGACGGAAAGACACAGTTTTCTGAGTTTTCAAAGTTTACTTGAAATGCTTATTTTGTTAGTGAGAAAAGTCCTACTCAACACATTGGCCTTGAGCGAAGATCAGAGTATCAGAGGAATCCTTACTACACACATCCTGGACATGGTCTACAGTCTTCTTTTCTCAAATGTGTCTTTTTTTGCTGACACACAGCATGCTGTGCAGGAGCATGAAAGAGCACCTTGTACATTGACTTGGAATAGCCAGCAATTTATTAGCATCTCATTTCTTTAGGACATGAGTTATCTTTCCTTTCAGCCTCTACAGTTTGCAACACCCGGCAGTATTGCAGTGGCTGTCTTGAAATATTTCGTGCAATCAAGAATTTCACATAAAACAATAACCTTTAGCAAGCCGTACGTGTGAGCTGTGAACATGTGGCTTCTGGAAGATGTAAGAGCAGCAGGAGGTGTTGTCAGCGACTTCCTGTTATATCAATTCTGATTATCAGACCTAAAACAAGCTGGAAGTGTTACAGGCGGCCGTCAAGCTGTCTAACACATTTATAGTTTCATACCAGAGTGAATAATCAACAACCTGAACAGCTTCCTCCTGATTATCCGTTGTTCCAATTAAACAACGTGCTCCGACCCAAACCCATGGCTTTAATACAACTCTGTGTGTATGTGCCTAAAAGTGTGCATGTGCAAGTGCAATTGCTATAGCCACTAAAATTGTAACTGTGAAATCCGGAGGACGCAGTCCATATATTATTCAGTAACCAGTCGGTGTTCTAGCAAATGTGCTTGCACACAAATGTTCTTAAATAAATGTATGTTATTTAATGGAGAACACAGTCATTTGGCAGAGCTGGCTCTCGCCGGTGGCCATCCATGCAATCAGCAGGAGACACATGCTCCGGAGAGAGGCAGTGAAGAGGGCCAGAGAGAATGTGTCAGACTTTTTTCTCTGCTTTTCCATTTCTATCATTAAAACCTGAAGCCTAATCCTACAGCTACTTTAATCTGTTAATTCTGCAGCCTTTTCTCTCTCCATACACTCGTATCTCAATTGCCCTGTGTCGCTCTCTGTCTACTGCTGTACTGATGTACTTTTAAAATCACGTACTTCCATCACGGCCACTATAGAATCACTCTATGTAGGTCTTCTTCACAAGCCCCCATCTCCTGTCCAACTCCACACACACACACACACACACACACACACACACACACTTCGATGAGTGCTTTTAAAGTATTGACATGAATGTGTGCCATGGGATGTGTGTAAGTGTATATGGAGAGGTTACTTCTGCCATCTATGTGATCCTTGTAAAAGCCCTGACACTGATTAATGGCATATAAGAGGATATAGAACTATACCATGGTAATGTAATGACAGGAAAGCAGGCGTGTGGAGATGAGCAGTACCATTAAGTAAATGGAAACATTAGATGACTTGATTACCAAGCATCACGTAAAAGAGCGACTCGGTGGAACGGTGTAGCAGATGGCCTGAGAGCCACGACTGTGAGCCAAGAGGCTAGCCTGCTACTCCTCTGTATGGAAAATATTACATGCTCTGTCTGAATGTGAGGCCTTGTGCTGGAGATGATTGCAGCTCCCTTGTCTCCCTTTGGAATGTAGATTATAACATACAAAATATAGAGAGATATATATAGAGACAGATATGAAACAGGATGAGCCTTTTGCAGAAGCAGTTGGAAATAACAGTAGAGCCGTGTGGTAGAGATGCAATACCTCATACAGCGCAGCATCTGACGCTGAATTGATTGAAATTCATCCATGACATTCATCCAGAGACGCTTTGTTACCCATTTAATTCCATCCTTGGTGAAAATCACTGCAGTGTGTTTTACACTACTCTGTCATTTGTAGATAGTTGCAACTTCATGCATACCAATGGGTCCCCTGCTGACACGTCACTCTGCTGTGTCAAAAGGGAAATGAGTGGGGAGGAAAGTGGAGCTTGTCAACGGTTTTAATCTGCGCCATCAGAGCCAGGCATGTGGCGTGCATTATCCCGTCTGGTTGTGCATCTCTGTCACACGTCTTGAAGCAGCATCCACCCTCCCAGAGACACAGAAACACCAGGGTCACAAGGTTCATTTTATTATGCAGTTAGATTTATTTTTAAAAAACGGTACTCTAGAGTGCTATGCTTGTTAAAATGAAGTAGCCCAACAAAGTAGGGTAACCCGAACCACCAACTCAGGATCCAATAAAATAGCCTATGCAGGGGGCTCCGCTCGACTCCGCTGCTTCACCTCCAGGGAAGAAACACACCTATTGTGAGCGACAGAGCTAGCCAAAACACACACTAGCAGGCAACCACTTAGGTAGGCTCACGTCTGCACAGATCCCAAGGTTCCCCCGTGGTGATGCTCTGAGGTCTGTCTGAAACTGTTCACTGTCCATTGTTACAGCGGGAGTGGCAAGAGATTACTAGCTGGGAACACCTGCGATGTTCCTGAGGTTGTGTGTGTGTGTGTGTCACGGGGCTTCTCAGATTGTCAGTACACACAGCAAGAAACAGACATGCACTACAATCCTGCAACAAAGTTCATAACAACCTGCATGCTCAACAAATACATTAACATCAAAACAATAGTGACGAGAGAATCCAGCCCCAATGAACTCCCCACCCTTCAGGCCATTGCCAGGATACCCACCGTCTGACATCTCCATCTACCCCGACTGTCTTGTATGAACTACAGGCTGGTGCATGCAACGCGGCGGGATCACAGTGGAAAATGTGAACTGTGAAAAGTCAGCGCCCTATGTGTGCGTAATGAGGCAAGAAAAACTGCTGCTGGAGAACTTTTTGATGTTATTTAAGGAGAATATGAAGCAGTATTAAAAATATATATCTCAACCTCAAAGTTCCAGAGAGGAGCATGCCTCACTGCAGCGGTGTTGTTATAAGGAGCAGGCATGATGATGATGATAATGGTGATGATGATGATGATAATCAGATGGAGGAGGAGGATAAACAGTAGAATGTGCAAGGCGTGCGATATTTTTGTACTGAGCACAGTATATTTTGATATAAAATCAGTGTTGTTCCACTAATACCTCCACGGGTGTCATCTCACACTTGTGTACTTGGTACATTTAGTTGCTCATTGTGTTCATAACACTTCTACCAAGGAAAAGTCTCTCAGGATCCAGAGAAAAAGATGCGTTTTAAAAAGCAATTAGCCCTTAATCCTATTTGACATGGCTTCACCTTTAATGGCATTTTAAAGATAGTTAAACCTCACCTACCAGTCCCCTGCGACCTGCAGTATTACCTAGAATTCAGCAGAGGCCAAGCAACCCTGTTTAACAAGTGTGTAATCTGTAGATTTTCTCCTATGGAGTTTCATTTGCCTTCATGTGAATAAGTAAAGGCACATTGGAAAAATCCCATGCAAAAAAATGCACATTCTATGGTAAATAAGATTTATTTATAGACTATGGAAATGGGAGATTTTTTAATGATTTTTCTGAAAAGGAAATTCTCGTGAGACGTTTTCCTTGGCTGCATCAAAATGACTGAAGGTCACACCAGCGATGACTGTGCTCTCACATAGCTGTACAGCTACTGTAGCTGATAACATCCCACAGTACAATCACTTACTATTCTAGTCATTCTTAGGTAGCTGCTGTAATCCACTGTAAATCTCCACTGTATAACACTGATTTAAACTAAATTAAATGTATCAAAAAGTCAGAGAAAGCGGTGAGGCTGCGAGTCAGAAAGTATTGGGATGGTTCCTGCTGGGAACAGGTGCAGTAATTATCTCTCATCTGCATTTTCCTCCCCCACAACCTGACATTATTCTTCTCCTCAGTTTATTCCAAAATGTGTGTCTTTTTCCTCGATGGAGCGTTTGGAAGCTGGGCTTTGAAATCTTAAAAGCTGCAGTGAGGAGCAGAGTGGTAGGAAGGAGGAGCAGTGTGGTGCAAAGGGACAGGGAGTAGTTTCCTGGGCCCTGCGCTCCCGCTGTGTCAGCCTGAGTCACTGTGCCCTCCTGGCACTGTATACTGCTGAGGAAGCTCCTCAGCACAACGCGGCTGTACATCATCATCAGCTCCTATGTACCTGTGTGCTTGTGTTCTGTGTGTGTGTGTGTGTGTGTGTGTCTTGCCTGCTTGTCTCCCATGAGGCCCCGTTGGCTCCTGAGAAGCAAACAAACACATTGCGGCAACAACAGTCCCTGCTGTAGCCCCTTGCTGTTCTCAAATAAACCCAGGAACAATGTTGTCTTCCTGTTCCTTTGCATCCACACAGACCAGATGCATTAGTGGCGCTGTTGTCTCACTTCACAGACCAGAACTTTACATCTCAAGAGATGTACTGTAAAAACTAATAAATAACTCAAAAGTCATACTTCCAAAACTAGATACATATTCACAGAACTGGCAAAACTCCAGTTTGGTCCATTGGTCATCTTACCCAATATGTGATGAGAGGATTGACACCAAAATCATCCCTGTCTCCAGTACAAAGCCCTGTCTGGTGAGCACACTGACCCTTAAGCATACAGTATGTGAAGTATCCATAGGCCATAAGCATTATCCAAAGTATCAAGATAGATTTTTTAGAAATCCAAAGTTGGTATTGTTTTTTATTCCATGGCCTGCAGATTCAAAACTTCAAATTCAAAATCTCTATCTTCATCATTAGTGAAGTTCATTGAATGAACAGCGCTTCAGAACTTCAGCTGTCTGGCTAACTTTGCACACTTCCTGTAAACAAAACAAGTCCCATGGGAAGAGTCTCATCCTCTCCCATTGAAAGTACATTATTTTTGTCTATTTTAACAATCCTGTAAACAAGCCTGGCAGGTTTAGGCACACGCCGCTAAAATTAACCAACCATCCAGCCGTAGAGCTGCTACAAGTTCTCATTTTCTCACTTTTAGTACAAGTTTAGTTGCCAACAATTACTTGACATGTACCAGACAGAGCTTCTGGAGAACACAGAGGTCATTTTGGATCCAATCCTGTCGTCCAATGGGCCAAACTCCCAAAACGTCCGTGTAGTCCTTCAAAGTAATTGTATGTTTTTCCACAAATATCTTTCTGGGTGTTTTCAGGTATATAAATCAAGTTTATTTCTATCGCCCTTTATCACAAACAAAGCCTCAGAGGGCTTGACAAGCCTAACTAGGACAAGTGTTGAGGAACAAAGTAAATGACACATTATGATCCTGACTGTGATCAGCGTTTTGCATGTGAATGTAAACACATTATTTCTAATTCCTGGACGTCCCAGAAGCAGCCTCTCTCCAAGGTGGCCTCCCGTCACGTTGAAGTGCCTCGGGAATAATTACCTCTAAATTAATTGGGAAGGGAGAGCAATTTACATCAGAAGGGACTGCTCTTGTGTCATCCATTATGTAGAGGACAGCTTTGATGTGAAGCCTCACACCGCACGCTGTGTTCCTCTCCCGGTCTCAAGTCTCTATTATGGCCCGTGGCTGTGTTTCTTTCTCCGACGCACATCAAGGTGAGCTGTGAGAAAAGACTGTTTTGTTCTGCAGCCATGTCTGACACAATACACAGGCAGAATTCAATTAAAACATAACAAACATCTTGGAGTTACTGGGACTATACGAATACTAAGGGATTTGAGCAACATGTTGCTTTAGCTCATGAGCATCCACCCCAGCATGAGCAAGCACACATACACATACACATACACATACACATACACATAAGCATACACATACACATACACATACACATAAGCATACACATACACATACACATACACATAAGCATACACAAAAGCATATAAGCATATACAAATATATAAATAACTTGCCATGGATATAATCAGTGATGTAGTAGTAAATAAAAAGGTGGGTAAACTGAGTTAAGGTGGGTTTACCCTCCACTACATCCCTGTATACAACAACAGGAACCTAGCAGCATCACTCATCAAGAAAACAAATGCCATGTAAGGGTACTAAAAACATGCCTTCTCTATATATGGTGACTGCTAATAATTGCTAACAGAGAATAATAACTTACCAACTTCTCTTCTCTGCTCTCGGCACTCGTACCACTAGCCTGCATGAGTACAAAGCCCAGGCTAGCAAATATGAACACTAAAAGCCAACACAACCAAGCTTAGCCTTATCTTAGTAAGGAAGTCTTCCTCTAGTCAAAAGGAAATCCACCTCCAAAACACACACATCTCTCTTCTCCTCATCTGGCGTATTAGCAGTTAAATTGGAAAATATGTTTATTGCATAGATCACACATATTAGATTTAGCACATTCTCACAGAAGACGGCAAATAGACTAGTCAACTGTTCAACCGTTCTGTCATGTTTGGCTATGTAAGGTCCCATACATAAGAATGTGAGACATGCATTCAGTGATGCAAACAATGAGGAACCCAAATGTACAGGGAACCAGAAGGTTGAGTCTGGTTGCAAGGACTAATATTGCTTCAAGAGTAAGCACGACAATTTCCTCAAGTGCTATTTCACTTCTTCAGTACAGAATGATCAGCAGAGGAAAGGCATGCAGGTGTTCCTTGTAATCTCAAACACACACACACACACTGCCTAGGACAAACTCCCTTCAGAGCCAATGGAGGGGATTGCATACAAGACTCCTCAAACCTTGTTATTATCTCAGTAAATGTGACCTTGATTTTGTCGATCCCACTCTCAAGTCATTTGAAAATTTGAAAAGGCCTATTGAATCATGTCATTCGTTTGAATGTCGTGATTCTCCTGTGGGTTGAGTTAGTTTTGAGGCAAGCGCAGATAATTGGATTTCCTAACCTCAGACTGTCAGCGCTGCTAGAGAGATTTGGGGAAATTAAAATCTTCCCTGTGCACTGAATCAATAATAAAAACAACCTTCTCACTCTTAAAGTGTGTTAGACATGCAAGGAAAAGTAATTAACCCACTGCAGGAATTGATTTGGTCCACTTTAGCTTATCTCTCTTCGGCATGGCTAGGATTTTTACATACCCGCTGGGAAGATCAAAAGTTTTTCTTGCTTCAAAACGTGACGACATCCCAGGATTAGCACTGATTTTATCTTCACCAGGCGATTACCTGCCATGGTAATCAATGCAGGGCTGCTGTCTTTAATAGTCTTGGTATTGCCTCCTCTGCAGGCTGGGCAAATTACGGTGATTCATCACAACACCATGCTGCACTCTGACTATTGAGTACGCCAGCAGTGCTGAATCAATTCACACACACACCTTCACTTTGTTTGTTGCTTTACCAGCGTGCCTGCGAACTAGCTTGCTGCATCTCGATGGAGCAGTTTTAGACTTTGTTTTACATGACATTAATTCTTAGTCTTTAAAAGGGAAACATTTAGTGAGGAGGAATAAATAAATTAGCAGTAAAAGCATTTAAAAGCAATCTATCTCAGACCAGATTCACAGACACACAAACACAGCCTGCCTACAGGAATAAACCATCTTCGTAAATTTGGCTTTTGAGGCTTTCTATCAACTAGGAAATCATACAGAGCATGTCAACACCAACATATTTTATCCCCCATATTCAATATCTCATAAATTGCGCACAACTTGACAATGTGTCACATCAACACAAGCAGGAAATCAACACGGAGCCGGATGCACCAAACTGACAAAACATGTTGAGAGCTGTTTTTGAAAGTTGCACCCATGGAAACAGTAGACAAGACACGGAGAGTGAAAACGGTGTGAAATACAGCAAGGTAAAACTCTTCGTGACATGGAGTGAATGAAAGCAATGAAACAATAAAGAGAAGATGGACTGTGCCTGGATCAAATGAACGATTTACAGGGATGGAGGATTTGGAGGCTGGATGGGGTGGATATGGTTGGAAGTTGGAGCAGAACCCCCAGAGAAAAGGATGAACTCTGAGAGGAGGACTTCTGCTCCAGTGAACTGCACTGCTAACACATCTGTCCGTTCTCATTTTGCTTTCTCTCTACCTCTTTCTCTTCCTTTGCACACCCTGGGATGTAACATGCTTTGGCTTGTTCAATCGATATATCAAAATCGATAGCCACCTGTTCCTATCCCCGCAGGCGACACCTGCCAACTCCCGTGCACGTAAGATTTCACCTCCAGACATTTGTAGACGAACACGTATTAGCTGGGCAGTGCTCAACAGGAAAGAGGATGGCCAGGAAAAATCAAAACAGGAAACCGTCTGTATCCTTCCTATCCACATGTGATAAACTTTGGAAAGAGAACAGGCTGAGAACGGGCGTTACAGCTAAACTTCCTCCTCTACTGTCATAATATTATTAGCTGGGTTGTGAATCACTCCTCAATAACCAGCAATGTGACTAACTTAGTATTAATTATTGCTTTATCTAAGACTAGGAAGCATTTTCTATTTTTTTATCTTACATCTGATGCTACTTACTATAATATATATAATGATTTTATACCGTAAAGCTGTATATATGGTTAAAAATGTGGCCAAACTGAGTCTAGGTGGGTTTACCTTCCCCTCCACGCCTCTGCATAACACATGACATACCTATATAAAGTGAGAAAAAGGACAATGCATCAGCCTTAGAAATAACATAATGCCTCAGAGAATACAATCATCACAGCCCCACGTGTCCTCATCAACCTTCAGTTAATCTATAAGAAGTGCATCAACTCGTCAATACACACTACTCTGCCTCCCCCAGATTCTCTCTCCCTTTCTCGTCCTGCGTTTCTCCATTCCCGAGGGGAGCCGATGAGTCCATGCTGACACTGCCGCCTCGCAGAAACTGCTCCTTGTGTGAGTGGATTACATCTGGAATTCAGTCACCCTGTGTATGGCAGACATGCTGCATCAATGGGCTTAGCATTCAGATAGAAAGTTGACATAGCTTATTCAGCGCTCGGTTCAACACAATAGGGAACCGAGTCTGAACAATATCCTTTGTGCTATTTTGTAATCCAAGCAGATTGGAGGATAAACACTACCCAGGCTAAAGCCATGCCTTGCAATAGCAACATTTTCTCTGCACCAGGGCCCAAGGGTGAGGGATCAGCTGTGCCTGCAACAGCAGCCCAATTTGATTCTTCATGATATGGAACGCTGATGGATAAGCAGCGTTGGAGATGCTCACAGGCTGTAAGCCTCACAGTCCAGAACTGCAACAAATGAAGAGAAACTGCTAGTATATGGTAACTGAGGGGCTTTTAGTGATCAAAGCACCTTTAACTCATAAACAAAGTCTGAGTCTATCAAAATGTTGAGACATTGACGTGATCTAGAAGTGTCCTCCTAAGTGAATCTACATGAGCAGAATACACTCTGAGCTCCTATAACAGATCAAATCAGATTTGTATGCTGCAACACCAACCCATCGATGTATTTAATGACACTATAGGCATAAACACACACACACACACACATGCACTATGACCTACTCTGCATTATTCTCTTTATTTCCTTCTATTCGGGGCTGCCACCATGCAAACATTTCATTGCACGGTTTACTCTGTATTCTGTGCATATGACAAATACAGGGACTTGAACTTGAACTTGAACTTGAACACAGCAGGCATACACATGCACACCATTACATGGGGATATAGATGAGTGTCCAGGTGTAAAACCCTCGCAGCCCATGCTCAAGCTTTCTTAAAACCATATCATAGATTGAGGATTAGAGAGTCCGTCATGAAGGCGCGGTAGCGGCGTCTGGGCAGACCCCGAGTGTAAACTAAGATTGACTCTTGTTTTACTTTCGGATTGGCTGAGTCTGGATGTGTTTATACTGCCTGTCGACCGGGGGACAAACAGAAGGTGAAAGTACCCCTCCACTGTTTACAGAGAAGAAGACGGCCTTTCCAGTGTTTAGCTGCAGCTTTCCGCTTGGCAGCTCTTCTCTATACGAACATGGCAGCCCGTTTTCAGCAAAGATAACTGTTTACATTGCTGCAGGTCGGGCGTTAGTAAAATGTTGTGTGAAGATGCTGCAGTACATTTCCCATAGAGATGGACGGATTCCATTTGTCCCCGTACAGCTCGACATCACTCCTAATACAGAGCAGATCTAATAAGGCAATTTAGCAATTTGTAATCACAACACATCTTTCAGCTCATGGCTGGCAGCAACGTGGGACTATTGTTTCAAGCACTCGGTTCCATCTTTGCTTAAGAAACACCAGCATGATTGGGAGCTTTGCACGCCAGCAGCGATTTGTTGAACTCTCAGATAGGAACTCAGAATGTATGTCAGATCCAGCGCCGGATCAAAGCAGCCATCACTCTCACTCTGTCAGGGAAGCCTAAATACAGACAGTGACATCGGGCTAGCTGGCTCGACTGAGCTCAGGTATTGTGTCATCTCTGTCGACTGATTTCCTTTACGTCTTTTCCTGTAGACTTTCATCTCTCTCTCTCTCACTGTGACTGCGTAAACATGACAGAAGGCCTCACAGGGAGGGAGAGGGTGAGAGCGTCAGTGAATAAAAGCAATACTGGACATAACGGGCGAGCCAGGCGAATAAGTCCGCACAGCTTATTTCCTAACAAAACTCAAAATCCGAGAATGACGTTAAATAATAGGTAGGAACTGGCTACACGTCTCTTGTCTGGGCTGGAGAAAATAAATTGTACACAGGTGATTAAAAGTACATCAGGAGAAGCAGCCGACTTTTACTGTCTCCGCTGGTCCCGCGGGTGCTGCCGGCTGATGCGTGAAACAAGCTAGCATTTGTTTTGTGTGACGCAGGTAGCCTGGGCTCCCGCGGGATTTCCGATGCTAATGGCTTAGCGGAGACAGAGCGGAGGTGTCGGGGTGGGATGGGATTAAAAGAGACGGGAATAAAAGTGAAAGCAGCAGCTAATCACCGAAGGATAATTAGTCTTTAAAGTGTGTGCACAACTGCTCGGGTTTCAAGTCTGGAGAGATTTCATGCAGATCTGTGCGATTTCAAGGTAACTCAGGCGATGACAGTGTTGTTTATTACTGTCAAGTTATTGTTGCTTCTGACGTCTGGTGAGCAGATGCATTTTATGAGTGTAACGTGGTACTTGTGTGAGTTATTCCTAAACCCTAACCCCTGTACCCTCTGTTCACAGATTGAATCCCTGCCCCAGTGGTCACCTTGCCCCGCCGAGCCTCCCGTGGCCCCCCTAGCAGTCATTAGTGGACATGTGTGTCAGGGCTCCAGGATGGAGTGTGCCTGCTTGCAGACGGCCCAGCGGGATCACAGCATCCGCCCACCTACTTATTACCTCCATCTGCCTCCCGTGAGCCAGCCCCAGCTGCGGCAAAATAACAACAGGGGTTTTGGGGGAAGCGTCAGTCTGATTTAGGAGTCACAACATTCCCTTCGCCTCTCCCTCACGCTGAGTCCCACTGCTGCATTCCACACACAGGCACATTCCTCACTCTCGTCTCTCTTTGTTTTTCATTCGCTGTTTTTCCTCTCTATTTATCTCACTTTCTCCCCCTTTCATTTTCTACTCCCCCTGCAGGTTTCATCATTTGACCTCAGTCACTCCCCTATGTTCCTGTTGCTCTCCTCTCCCTCTATCCCTTTATCTCTCTCTGTCCTCTTTTCTCTCTCCCACCTCCGCCTGTCTGTCATGTGTGGGTGTTATTGAGGACGGTGCTCTCCCTGAAGGCTTGGGTTTGTTCACAGGCCTGAGGTGAAGCCCTTTTTTGGGGTCAGCCTCATCTTACCCCCCCACCCCCACCAGATCCTTCCCCATGTGCCTATGCACACACATGCACACTGCAGGAAAAAAAAAAACCCTGATTCATTCTCCCCGTTCTCTTGTTCTTGCTCTCAGTCTTATCAATAATTCAGGCTTCACCGATGGCAGAACAGGCAGGGGGAGGCAGTTAGGGAAGCTCGGGGCTTTGAACAGAAGGGCATGCCTCTCCAGGGCTTCTGGGCTGGCATTAATTAGATCCTTCCCAGTGTCCCCTAAACAAACACCTCCACACTGGGGCTGCTCTCATTACCCTTCCTCTCGCAGCAGGTCTGGAAGCCACTGACATATACGCACAATAACATCAGCCGGCCCTACCATTAACTCTGCACCTGTTGGGGGGGGGGGGGGTGCAGACACTTACACAACCTGACCTCTATCTGTTACTCACCCTGGACACCCTGGAGCAGCTTTTCTTGTCCCCCACTAATACCACTTAGTCTTTATGCTTTCCTCAGCTCGTCTCACCTCTATATCCTCCCTCTGTTCTGACCTCCAGGCTGACCCCTACTGGGCTGATCCCCCTTCTCTTCCCTAACACCCACCCATCGTGCTGCTGTCCTAACACCTCATTACAAGAGTGATGGCTCACTCAGGCTCTCAGAAGGCAGCAGCCTCCATCCTGAGCAGTTGCCATCCATCTCCCCAGCTAAATGGAGGGCAAGTAGGAGGATAGTAAAAGAAAAGGGTGTAAAATCAGACAGATATACTGAAGGAGAGTTAAAGTGTTGGCTTTAAACGCTAGACATAAAATACTTAAACCTTCTTGGATGGATGTTGGAATAAAATGTCTCTGGGGGTTTTGTCAAACTGTTTGTGTTGCCTATGAAGCCACTAAGTCTGAAACAATCACTCCAATAAATACCAAAGTCAGGGCATCAGTTCGCTCTACTGCAACATTTCTGCAACGGTTTGGAATATGCCTCGTTAATATTTCGGTATATTCTGTCTAGTTGCAAAAAAAAATAGGTACCACAGATCCAAAGGTTTTAAACATTTAAAATTTCACACTCAGTAAAGTTTTTCGGAAACATTACTGCACTCACACTAGAAGATCAGACCCAAAAAGAAATGTAAGACTGTCTCCTATCTTGTCGTGCTCCAACCTCCAGCAAATCTTTCTCAATGTCTAACAACTGTGGCCAGATATACTGACACATGCATAACTCTACCAAGGGCTAGAAAAGACACAGTTTATTGCTGAGGCTGCCAGGCAGGAGAGTGCAGAGCAGACACTTTGCCTTGAGGCATACCTCGGCCTTGTCTTTCCAGAGAGATAAAGGATGAAGGGGTTGTCTTGCCTCCTTGCATATTAAGTCTGATTTAAAGGAGAAACTGAGTGAAGCCAAGATACCTTTTCCTTCCCTGCTGCCTCTTCTATTGATTGAAGACTAGCAGGGGGAATGAATTGGCTGACCACTGATGCGTCATCGAGAGACAGACGCGAAACTGAGGAGTGGAGTCTTCAGCCGTGGTCTCCAGAATACTAAAGACTCACCAAGGCTACTTTCTGCTAGCTATCATATTAGTTTTTTACTCTGCTTCCTGTGTGTTTTTGTCCACAGAAACAAATTCCGACCCGAGCGCTCCAGTCCTTTATCCCTGACCTCAAGCGGATAATGTCACCACACAAAATATTGTTTTTCAATTCCCTTCAAAGCTCCTCATTTATTTTTAAATTCACAGCTCAAAGCAAAGGCTGGGAGGAATTGGATATTAATTGCGTTCCATCAGAGTTGATTGCTAGAGAGGAGAGGTGCGCTAATGTTTGTTTGCATGTGGGTGTGTGTGTGTGTGTGTGTGTGTGTGTGTGTGTGTGTGTGTGGACAGTGCGTGGGCTGGTGAATCACAAATCTATTTCGGTATCAGAGAGAAGTGAAGCTGAGCGTATAATTACAGACATCTCTGTCAGTGATGGGAACTCCTGTGGAGACTAGGACATGTAGATTGACAGACACGTGCACATAGTAAAATAATGTTCAATAATGTACTCAGGGCAGGGAAACAGGCAGGCCAGGCTAGGTAACACACTTGCAGAGGATGATAATTCTCCATTCATCCACCATAGGAAATGAAATGAGCACAGAGCAGAGGTCAGGGTGTCTTGAAGGATATGAAACAGACTCGAAAGGTCTTGACAGATTCACTCTCACCTATAAGGCTTCGATCCAGCTCAGCACTGTGGGCTTTGGGGATCCGCACTATATGTTTTATTCAGTATGAATCTTGTTCATTTAACAATATGGTTTGTGTCAAGTGGATAGAGTTGTCTCCTCTCATCAGCTGTGAAATTATCACTGGAGAAAATAACTCTGGAGGGTATTACAGAAAGACTATGGGGCGTAAATGTGTGCCTGAGCTTTTATGTGCAAGTACATCTGTGTGTAGTGATGCATGCACACACCGTATGTCTCAAACTGTGCTTCCATGCATGAGTTGACACTGTAATTATAGTGTACAATGTGTCTTGTGGCACAGTCTGACTGTTTGCATGCATTCTTCATGTACAGAGTTGTATGTACTGTACGTTACTTGAGGATTTTTACACACACACACACACGGCTATACGGTATTAGCCATCCTGACCTTAAATATGGAACCACACACAGAGAGAGAGAGAAGGCAGGGGTCAAAATCACTCTGCCTCTCCACTTGGTTGATGGGGGGGGGGGGCTTTATTAGCGATTAGTGCAGTGTCCCAGGGGGAACCAGCTTCAATTACTGCAGCTCGCTTCCTCAGCCAAC
>CABFOQ010024609.1:0-23726 GCA_900660455.1 Gephyroberyx darwinii
GCTACAAGAACACTCATGTTCTACAAGAGATTCACGACCTGTGGGGAGAGAAAGCGCTGACATTTCTCAGTAGTTGCCTGACATCTCCACGACGGCTTGTTATTATCGCAGGCGCGCACGGAGTGACAAATCGTTTATGGATCGGGAACAGTTGCCTGGGATTGGTTGAACTGGACCGGCACAACGATTACTCCCCCCCCAAAAATATAAACCCTGTCTGGCTCACGGGGAGGGGCTGAAGGGCAGACTCACATTAGAGGTTACTCTTCACGAGCATCCTAGTTTTATCCACGGGGCTTTTTTCAAAATGAAAACTTTTCTGGGGCAGTTGCATTCGCCGTTAGGTAGGTAGGTACTCCATCAATGAATTAGATCTTAGACTTGGAAAAAGCCTGACTGTAAAGGTGCGGTTCCTCTGCAAAATGACAGGCAATCCAGGCAACTCTCTCCGACCTGGCCGACCTGTTTATGAACGGCGAAGAAATAATGTTGCAGAAGCCCATTTTAGAAAAACCGAACAATAACGACAGTCTGCATCCCAGCTGAGAGGACTCCAGGGAAATTGGCTCGTCACCATATTTGACAGTTGTCCTCGCCGCGATGTGTGGGCAAATGGTGGAAGAGAAACTCCGGGAGCGCCGAGTATATTCTCAATTCGCCAGTGTCAAGTGTGCAATAGAGTGTTACTGGGGAGAGCATGTTTCCCTTACTGATTCCCTTGTAAAGCAGTGTGACTACAAAAGAGACAGGAAATGGATACAAGCAGCAGGAACGAGTGACACCCAAGTCTTCAAATCCAGTAGAGAGGAAGAGGTTTTGGAAATAAAAAAAAACAAGAGAGGGGGTGTGTGTGTGTGGGGGGGGGGATTGAAAGCAAAACAAAGAAGTGAATGACAAAAACGTGTAACGGCATCCTCGCGGCTAATGAAGACACTGGGATGCCAGACACGTTCGGCGGCGGAAGGCGCAGTCGGCAGGAGAAAGCTCATTTTAGGGAGCAGCCTGGCATAAATCACACGGCCAAATGCTAATGCTGAAGCGTTTCGAACGGAAAGGGACTGAAATAAATAGCTGGAGCCGCCGTTGATTTATTCACACCTTCACCACGCGGCAGCACACAGATGATAGCAGGTGGTTACGCAGGTGGTTACGCAGCTAGCGATGCCCGCCCCGCGCTCGCCGAAGCTATCGGGGTCGGAGAAGGGACCGGGGTGTTGTTGTTGTTGTGCAGGGGGGGAAAGCTGCTGGTCCAAGAACGGCGTCCTCACAAAAGCCGTTATATGTTACACACCATATGTTTTTTGTTCAAGTGGCACCGCAGAGCTGCGCACCGGTACCGGGTGCAATGTATTATTGAACTGTTCCTGAAACCGAGATGGAGCAAATCAAAGGCTGCCTGTGTTTATGTCAAAATTCTGCAAACACAGGCAGTGGGATATCTCCTCTCATTGATTTTGTGTCACGCTTGTGACTGGCAGCGAATAAAACGGCCACCCTTCTGTTTCCTGTGCCGTTTCATCTGAATCGCCTTATCTATGTCCCAGAAAACAGTCAAAGCTGGATTTGTCTTTTTTTTGTTTGATTTTGTGAGTGAAAGCTATCCATCCATTTCCAAAGCACACTCTAAGATGTTTCATGTGCCTTGTTATAAAATAGGTCCAATTTGGCATGAAAAGGTTGCTTCATTACGGCAAGCCTAACTTTGTGAGTGTAGTTTTTACTGTGAAAAATAAGAAACAGTGAATTTTATGCCTCCTTTGAAAGGATTGAAGGGAATCCGATGTGTGTACGGTAAAAGAAGCAAAAGAAACTAGACGCTCAACCAGACAATGCTGGCTGAAAGGAGTCATCCCAACACATTGACCTATTTTGTCATCAGAAATAACTTAATAAGCTACCTCAAAAAGACAAACACTCAAAATGAATGGAAATTGTGATGGATGAAACCTGGATGCAAACAACATGTTCCCCCAAACCTTAAATTCAGTTTCAAGACAGCGAGACGGTGAAAGTGATGCATTTATTTTAGTTTGTGTTTTCGTCTTTTGATGTTCAGACCTGCAATAAATCATCTCCTGTGAATGCTCGCCGAATAAAGTGCCCCCCCGTCTCCGTCTCGTTTGATCTCGCAGAGAGGCTGACCTTCCGCGACGTCCAGTCGCCGCAGGAGTTCCGCCATGGCGAGACGGCGGAGGTGGTGTGCGACGTCATCAGTTCGCCGGTGCCCGTCGTGGTGTGGTACTACCAGGACAAGGAGATCACCGAGGAGCACCACAGTAAGTCTTCATGACCTGCTTCTGTTGGTTTTTAGGGAGCAAACAGTGGAGGTTGTCCGCAAAGTCAGGAGGGCAGAAGTGACAGCATGAGTACACCCTGTGCCTCTGAACACTATGATGAACTGCATGATCATTGGGGCCTTGACACTGACCACAGATCAGAACTCCACGGGGCCTAACTGCATCATACACTGCCTTTTTGTGTATTTTTACTTCCTTTGGCTGGGAAATAAATGCATTACACATAATAGGATTACAGTAGTTGGATTACAAAAACGGATGCTGGAACCTCCAACAGACGCAGTAATCGTATTATAGATAGTTTTTGAAAAAAATAGACGATTACTTGTTGGAAAAAAACATTGAGATTGTAGATATGTAGCAGTACAAAGTAGACTTAAAGTTGCGCAGCATCATCAAATGATGTAATTGATCACCCCAGTGGATTATGTTGATAATTAAAGTTGCAGGTACCCAATAATCAGTAATGGTTTTGCCAAATACACTTGAGGTTTGAGCAGCAAAACACACAGGGGTCCTGATGTAGCCAATTCTCCCACTCATTGAAAAGATGTACTATAGTGTGCCAAAAAAAAAAAAAAAACCTTCTCTAGGAAATGCTCTTCCCTCCCTTTGTCTGGGCTCACAATGAGACAAGAATATCAGAAACTATGAATAGAAACCCCATCAGCTCAGGAGGAGGCACACAACTTGGACAGAAACCATGTTAACAAGCTACTGAGAGGCTGGATTAGAGACATCCCTCCCATGTCACTGGGATTCATTGCAAACCGACACTCTGCTTTTTACTATTCCAGAGCTCAACATTGGATTGGATGCTGCGCGTGTGGTGCTGCTAACCCAACCTATAATAATTCATAATTACAGATATTGTCAATCATCTCAGCAGAGCGTCACATTTGATCTAATACTCACGCAGATCCTTTTTATAGCTCTCTGCTGTGATCCCACCCTGATCAGCCCCTCGGTGTGAAATACCGGGAGGCTGATGCACTTCATTTGCAGAGAAAAGAGCTGTAGAGGTAGAGAAAGCACTCAGAGGGCAGATTCAGTTGCGCTAACTTAATATTATGACTTCCTTGATATAATGTAGCTGCAGTGGTAAGAGCCGGTAGACTGCAATTCATTATGTCCTCTTCTCTTCCTTCATTTACACCTCTCTACATCCTCCTTCCAGGCAGAATGTATGCCTGAACACTGATTAGGAAAAGTGACCCCTTGAATCTGTCACATTTTTTAATTGAAATTCAAATCTTCAGTGCCCCGGTGACAATGAAAGGTGGAGAAGTTTTTTTTTTTTTTTTTATCATTTTGGTCTAATTACAATGCATGGTTATAAATATCTTGCTTGCTTGGGAGGATGAGATTGAGTTGTCATCGCCCTGGCCAATCTCAGGGTGGCCACAATGGGAAGAAGAGTGGAAACTGTTTGGAACTGTAATTTGCTGGAGCGTTTTATCTGCGTGGACTTTATCAGGTAAATGCGCTGGAGTCGTGATTGACAGTTGGACTACTGAGGACGGGAGATTGCAATTTGCTTGTGCTGTTTTCCTTACTCTCTTATCTCACTCTCACTCTCTCTCTCCATCACACGCTTTTGTCGTTTCCTCTTCCCATTCTCTCTTTCTCCCCCCTGTCTTTCTTCCCGTCCATGCTGTGAAGGCAGGTTCCAGGTGCTGCCCAACAACAACCTCCAGATCCATCAGGTGACCAAGGCCGACGAGGGGGTGTACCGGTGCGAGGCCAGCGTGGAGGCCCGCGGCGAGATCGATTTTGTGGACATCGCTGTGGTTGTGAACGGTGAGTTAGCTTTGAGCGTTTACTTCAAGGAGAAACGGTTCAGGATGACTTGAGAGAAAGAAATCTCAGTCAGTGCAGTGCTTTGATGAACAGGTAATAAAGTAGCTTTGGTTCTTACACAGGTCTGGCAACATATAGAAGATGAAACCATAAATCTGTAGGTCTTGTATAGCAGCTAAAACTGTTATTCAACCACAATGCACATGCTACACAGATGTAAACCTCCTGTCATTTCACATATTGTTGTGAAGAATAATCTCCTTCAAGTGGTAATCACGTTGCCCAGTACGCTACGAGCCGGCATCACGTTGAACCCAAACCAAAATCAAACCCAGTTGAGAACTAAAGTGTCTAAAATACGGAGGTTTGAATAGAAACTGTGTAGGAGTCAAAAACAAACAGTGCCCATTTCGATTCCAAGCAGCCAGGAGCCCCTCTTCACACTGCGTGTCAACAGATTAGCATGCATTAGGGATTATGGTTTTCAGTTTCCTTTGCATACAAAAGCCAGCGTCCTTTGTGTAACACTGAGCAGCACTCGCTCTTTTCATTCGCAACACTATTAGTTCTAGCATCCTTCAAGACGTGCAGATCTGCAGTTGTTCGCCGGATAAAAGTACAATTACGCAGGGAAAAGGTTATTTTTCTCTTCGATGTCCACAGAGCAGCTTCGTCCCCGGCCATGGGAAAAGGAAATAGTTACCGCATCGCATTTTTGTTGAAGAACGCCTCTACATTTTCTTTTAATTACTGGGGGGTTTTTTGTGGCGGTGATGTTTCTGTTGTTGACGATCAGCTTAGTGTTGTTGAGCCTGTTACATGACAACTGCAACACGAGGCTGACATAATTCGCAGCCTGTTTACAGTGTTTTTGATCACGGGCAGAGTCAAAGTCAGTCATTCTGCAATAGCACATCCTAGTGAGTAGGAGCCGATCCAGTAATTCAGGACAGAAAATGGAAAAAAACTCGTCAACTGAACTGTGATTGCTTCATCTCTATTGAAGGCACTTGGATCAGTTCATCAGTGGCACACTTAATACAGGTCTGCTACATCTGTCACCTTCTGTTTGATTTTCTCTCGCTACTCTTTTGTGTGATTGAAAATTTCAATTAGCGAGGGCTTTGGGCTGGTTGGCCTAAAAAATCGAAGGATGTCATTTTAATTTTCTCATTTGTCCTCATTTACGGCGAGTCACCTGAGACCGCTGAAGTGATTGAAATGTGATCTCACTAAGGCCACGAGCGCCGTGTAATGAATGAACAGCCGCAATATTGTCTCTGCCTATGTAATTCTCTCCCGCCTAATGTAATAGCGCAGCGGCCCTCCCCTCCCCCCAAAACTATGACTTGCCTTCAATTTAGCACACCACTTACCTCAGTTCTAAGGAAGATTCAATAAGCTTGCTCAATGAGGCACAACCTATTATTGCAGCAACACTTGCCATGTGGCGCTGCGACGGTACAGTCTGCAGAGTGCCTTGCTGAGTGTCCTGAGAAGAGCAGAGTCTCTAAGGGAGCCACACCCTGGGGTAGACACACTTTTAAGTGAACTTCACTTTGCCTCAAGAAGACTCAATCTGTCGATCCCCGAGGACTCACACTCAGAAGTGCTCCAAATTGAGCCTGGAGAAGTCAAACTATGATTTGCAGAGGCTTCGGTTGATTGTCATGAGGTTGTCTAATGACCTCATCCTGTTCATCCAATATGGTGCCAACTTAGTGGACGCCTGTTGCAGCAGCACCTGCACTCATTTCTACTCTTCTATAGTATTGTACTATATATTCCAGTATTTCTTCTTTTTCTCTCAACCCTCAAAGTGTGCTTAAATGTACTCTAACTTTCTTTCTAGTACTTTTTTATCGCTTTGCGTACTTTTCAACCAGACTGTTCACTGTGGAACATCTGATTTCCCTGAGGCCAGCAAGCCGGCCCAGGTCGGAAGAATCTACAGACCGAGCTTCTGGCGCGACAGAGAGGGATTCATGGGAATGTGAGATGGCAAACAAGGTGGGCAAGCTCTCCGGCTTTGTCAAAACACAGTGTGAATATCACGCACTGCGTAATGTCATCCATTCAGCTGTCGCGGGATTACAGACACCACATCTTCGTGGGAATCTCTGGAAACTTGAACTAACTTGAACCACTCTGACGAACTCAGTATGTGAGATGCAAGACGATGGAGACCAAGGCACTGGACTTGCTGTTTGTAAATGTTAAGTGCGCATTCAGCTCCTCTGCCCCCCACACACACACAGCCAGCAGCAGCACAATGTTACAGAGACTGTGAGAATATGGGCTCAAGAGTCTAATGGAGGCTCTATTGGACGGGAACCTGCTTTGTAGGGTGCACAGCGAGGGCTTCATTGACAACATTATTGCTTTCATCAACTTCTGTGCGGACTCTACGATTCCAATGAAAACCAGTTCACTGTTTTACAAACAACAAAAGCCTAGATTGAAAAAAGACATTAAATCCCTTCTCAATAGGATGGAGAGGGCTTTCGGGGCTGGGGACGGGGAGGAATGATCAGAATTATGTTATTTGATCTCTCCAGGGTTTTCATCACCATCCAGCCCCCCTGCTCGGGGAGAAACTCAGGCAGACAATGCCATGGCTTCCTGGTTTACTGAATTACCTCACGGACAGGGCCCAGTTTGTATGCCTCCAGAGCAGCATCTCAGACATGCTGCAGAATAGCACAGGGGCCACCCAAGGGACTGCACTGTCACCTTCTTGTCCACTTCAGATTTAACTCTGGGTCATGCCCCTTCCAGAAGACACCTCCATAGGCGACTCCTCTAAAGGTGACTCTTCTCAAGGCTGTAGGAGGAGAGCCATATGCAGCACAACATCAGTAAGATGAAGGAGCTGGGACTGTTGGATTTCTGTTGACAAGTTTTTGACAAGTTCTGTCAATCAGCTGTGGTCAGCACATTGTTCTTTGCGGTGGTGTCCTCAGGAGGCAACACCAAAAACAAACAGGCCGATATGGCTGGCTCTGTTGTCGGGCTGAGTCTGGACACCCCAGAGGCAGCAGCAGAGGGGAGGATGATGACTAAACCGATGCATCTACAGAGCACCTTCAGCCATGAAACACTTTAGGCACTCTTTTGTGCTGACAGCCACCAGACTGCACAATGAATCCCTCCAAAGATCCCCAGCCTCCGTCAACAAAGAAGCTGCCCACCAGGACTGGACTATATAAAGTACCGTGGATTTCTTTTTCAATTCTTATACTGCGGTCTTCTCTAGTCGACATTTACTTGCACTGCATGTCTACATGTGTACATTCTCTGAATATCACTCAGTGCATATCTCTGGACATTTGTTTCTTTAGGTATGCTGCCTCCATCCACAAACATGTTCTGATTGTGATAGCGAAGATGAGAACAGACTGTGACAAGAATGCATACGTGCATTGCACATAGTAACATTTCTGTACACGTTGTACCTCCATTTGGAGGCATTGATAAGGTGGGCAGCCGGCTAAATCGGCATGCTCTGTGCACATGAGCTACATCTGTATTTTTTAATGTATTTGATGAGTATATTTTGTACCGTGCATTTCTACCCACTTAGACATTAGACTTAATCTGAATTCATTTTTGCACATCCAGAATACATAATAGCCATAATTTTCTTTGTATTCTCATTCTCGTATTTGTTATAAATTGCATATACTGTATATTAGTATTTTTATCTTTTCAACTTATTTCATTCTGTACACATTTTTTTTTCTTTGTCTCAATAAGTTCTACTGCTATGACTGCTGCTAGTTTGTGGGTTCTAGTGTTTCAAAATGTCGCTTGTGATTATGAACCGCTTTATTGCTATATTCTTATTTATATTGTATTTTATGAGAGTCTTATGAGAAGCCATAAATTGCAGCCGTAAGACAGAGTTTGCAGAGCCCTATATCAAGCCCTAAGGACAACCTCACAGCACTAAGCAAATCATATTCTTAGGACTCAATTAATTTAAGAGTTTTGTTCAATGACAGTGACAAGGACGGGGAAGACAGAATCACAATAGTATGTAGCTTAGTGTGAAACCTGCATGGGAGAAGTCTCATGTTCTTCAACGATTCATAGGTTGACCTCTAGCTTAAGAGCGCTGTGAACATTTGGATGAACACTAGAGTTTTGTAAATGTTGGTACCGATGCCGAAACATTTGTGAGATCAAATGTAAGGTTGGTGATTCCTTTATCACCATGGTAACGGACCAGAACAGGCAGAACAACACGTGTCATTGAAAAGGAGCTCACTTAGGAGCATTTTGACCCAAAACAGGGCTGAAATAACTTGGCCGTACTATTTTTTTCTCCATACAAAGTCAGAAATATTCATTGCTCCGTTGATAAAAGAGCGGTTTCTTGCCCCTAAGCATGCAGGGATTGAATCTTCGCTGACCCACTCTAGCTCCCGGTCTCCAGCGTATCATCAAAGCAGACCTTAGATGCCGATGATGGGGTATCAGAAAAAGAGGCCACCCATCGAATGGCTAATCAACCTGAGGGTGAAGTGGTTTAGCTGGGCGATGTCTCGAAGAGGTACAGCAGATATCAGGAAGTGATCTCCAGGAGTGCATTGTCACCATAGTTACCGTAGATGAGTAAGCCCTTCATCTGTGCTCCTGCAGCTGTGTTGCGGTGTAAACAGAGAGGGCGTCAGCTGAAAGACAATATCTGACATTTATCAATTTATTTAATAATCACTTCAACTGATATGGATTTCTTTTATGATCTGGCAATTTACAAAGATAATTGCTGTGTCTGTTGTGTCTGTTAGCTGTTACAATTACAATAATAAGTGAGTATACAATGGGACAATAGTAATAGTCTGAATAGAGTTCACATTATGTCAAAAACACTTGATACACCCCCAGTTATCTTTGTCTCATGCACACACACACACATATCAGTCAGTGTAGTTTGTCATGCTGTAATCTTTCATCCCTGGACTATGAAGGAGATTTCATCAAACTGTTCATATTTCATATTTGTCATATCTGCATTCGATACAGACAGACTCACCACACTGACAAATGCACATGCTATAATCTTTAGCATGCTAACGTGGTTTCGCTATAGAGTGAGCTAACTTTTTCAACAAACCTACCTTTCTGTCTTTAGTTTGAGTAACCTTTTCCCAGGAGTGTAGATAAGGCCTGCTGAGTTTCTTCAATAGAGCCAAGTCAAGTTTATTATACAGCCCTTTATCACAAACAACCCTCAAAGCCTGAAAGGACTAACTAGGTCAGGCTGATAGACAATCAGATTTATGACACAATCAATTATCAATTAATTATGACAAATAACGTCTTTACAAAATATCAGAATAAAAGCACAATAAAAATACTAACAGGTAGTAGAGGACATAGCAAGCCTGCGTAATCTGGTATCAGCCAATACCGAGACTGAGTCTATGCCAATGTAACGAGACACCAGACAAAACTAAAGCCGTCATAAGATTACGAGTACAGAATCACATGACATTTTTAAACTGAGGTCGGTCCCAGGAATTGCCTTCCCTGATTGAAAGAGAGAGTTGGTTCCAGAGATAGGGACCTCAATAGGAAAACGCTCTGCTGCCCGCTGATTTCTTTGTAATTCTCAGAATGGAAAGGTAGGCAGCATCCTGTAGAAGGAAAGGTGTGTGAGGGTACGTAGGGGACAGTTAAATCAGATATATACGACGGCGCCAGCCCATGCAGCCCTTTAAAGGTTAATAGCAGTGCTTTGAAGTTTGATCTGGCCAATTGGAAGCTGGAGATTGGCGGGCCAGAGAACAGAACGTTACCATAGCCGAGTCTCGACGAAGTTCAGCGTCAGTCAGCGTTAACACAGGACGAATGTTTTGCAGTGTTTCAACGGTGGAAGAATGCTTACCTTTGCGATATGTTTTGATGAATCGAACTGTTTGACTCTCTGGGTAACAAGGCAGTCGGCAAGCTTCAGGGCAACGTCTGTGGCCGGAGAACTCTGTGCCTTTAGGCCAACAGCTAACATCTGTTTTGTTGGCATTTAAGAGTAAATAATTTAGCGACATCCAATTTTCTACAGCAGATAAACAGGCCTCTTAAAGGATGTTGTGGTCAACTGTGTCAAAGGCCACACTCAGGTCAAGAAATAACTTCCTGGAATCTCCTGCATTCACCCACTAGACCAACGATATCGAGCTTTTACTTGGCAGACCACTGACTCTGCCTCTCTAATTTTCTTTGCGGTAATAGCAGCAGTTACCACTGGGTATTCAAAGAGAACGTGTCTAGACAGTGTCTTGTTCCCCCCCCTATTAAAGTTCATGTTAGGAATCAGCTCTCTCACTTTGTGTCGATTTCCAAAGGCAGCACTAATCCTTAATAAACACTCCCGACAAAAGTCTCGTCAAAACATCCGATTCTCGTACGCTCGTCGGTGCGATCTGGTTTTGACGTCGCCTTAAACCTTCATGAGTTCTGAACACGGGCGATCTTCAGCTCAGTGAAATCCATTAGTATTGAACCGAGAACGAGTCCTCTAGCTCATGAATGCATTTAAATCAGTCCAAATGAGTTTGTATCTCGTGTGTGTGTGTTTGTGGTGTGTGCTTACACTCTCGGGGATGTCTCTAAACCTCACATTATCTCCACCGAGCCTCTGAAGTTTCAAGGATATGACTAATACATGAAGAATTCATGACGCTTGCCAGATTCTTTTTGGATGCTTGTTGCTTGTTGCTGATTTGCTCTTTTGAAGTCCCTCCGCTTGGCAGTGTCCCTCATTAACAGAGCTGTTTCAACACTCTCACTGATGTGGGAGTACATAGCACAGGAAGAGAAGGAGATTGGAGAATGGAGATCTATTGCCGTGGAAATCAGCGGTTATCATGTCAAACAGACGCTTGCTCGTCTCAGTCAGGAGGCAGGACTATTGGATGGGACTTTGATTACTGCTTGGGCCATTTGGGTCTATGGGAAGCCTAGGTTGCCGTGTGTGTGTGTGTGTGTGTTTTCACTGTTCATTTTACTAACAACTATTCCAGGAAATATTTTTTACAGTTTTTCCGAATTGTTTTCACACATTTCTTTCTCAAAACTCAAATTAAAAAAAAAAAAACAGGCAAAAAATGAAAGGAAACATTACATTCAAAACCATGTTATGTCCTCTCAAGATTTACTTTAGCGTACAATAACAAAATACTGAATACACTTCAGCAGACACAGTTTGGGTGTGGCGCTGTGTCGACAAGCTCATCCTGTCAGTTTTGTGAAACATGTCATGTTCTGCAGTGGTTTTTATTCCCTCAGTCTAACGGCGTGGTTTCCCGGTACCGTGTTCACAGAAGTCATGTGTGTTCAAGTGTGAAAAGGCGTTCTCTACCATGACCTGGTAGTCTTTCAATTCTGCAAACTGCACAAATACAGTAAATCCTGTCAATACTGCAGTACCAGAAAAAATACTATGATAAATATACATTTCTATTGACTAAAAAGGAATACCCAGCATCCTCATTTCATACATAAAACATTGAACAGACTTGCTATTGACAGTAGTATGGTCCATTTGCAATAGTGCATTCTATTGTCCTTGCTCTTCCTCATCCTCCTCTTCCTCACCCTCTGCCTCTCTCTGCAGCGTTGCCATCCATTCATCTCCGAAACAGAAGAGCTCGCCTTTTGTCCGTCTGCTCTGATTTGCGACTGAACCATTTTGGTATTTGTGGAGTAGTCAGTGTCGCCGGTTCAGTTCAGCGCCGTGAAGAGAAGTGAAGAGATTTCAGTAATGAACATTGTGCCCAAATGTGTGTAGAGAGTTTTTGCAAAGAGTGTGATTGAGAATTGCAGTCTGACTGAAATGCAGAAAATGTCGCTGTGTTTTGCAGAATTGGTTTAAGGGTTTTTTGTCACTGCGTCTCACTGCGTTTAAACTAAACACCATGAAACAACACTCATTCAAGCAACGCGCAGAGATCACGGACTATTGCATGTGTCTGCCTGTCTTTTTCAATGTGATACCTTAAAGGGGGTTTTCACTCTTCCTGTAATACAGTGCAGTAATAGTGTAGTTGGTGTATTTGATCCTGCAGGAAAGATTTACACTGCAGTTAATTAGATCTTTGGCTGTGATGCCTTGTTTTGATTAGATTTCCTAAAGCCCTATTCATTATATCAAGTATGTAAAAAAAAAAAATCTAACTTCAAAACTATTTTTTTTTGCAGCAGCATCATTTAACGAGACTTCAGGCCATACATTGTCTTTTTAATTGTCGTCTTTTCACCGAGCTGTGCTTAAACCTACGTGGCTGGTGTCCTCCACATGACACTCCATGAAGGACAAATCCAAATGGTTAACTCTCCGCAGCTCTCAGACCAAACGAAGGCTGTTTACAGCTCCGGATATGTGTTAGATTAACACCAAAAATAAATCAGCGTTGTTTTTCCACGAGGTGACCCTTTGGACGCTGTTGCAACCCATTTATTATCTGGATCCCAGGATAATGAGCGGTGATGAAGTCTTGTCACTGTGCGGCTGCCAGTTACAGGACAACACGGTAACACTTTGCTAACACAAGCGCTAACATCTCTCAACAAGAATGTCGAATCTTGCAGCAAGTGAATTTTTTTTTTCTTATTTTTATGCTTGCAACACTTTCTGTTGACTAAACCTAAATGTCAATTAACTAAAATTTTATTGAAGCCTAATAAACAAAACTAACATGGAGCATGTGTGTATGAGTGTGTGGGTGTGTGCACGTGCCCATGTGTGCATGTGCAGGTAGGCATGCGTGTATGAACATCTGCAGTTGGTTTTCTTTGATCTGAACCATAGTGGTTCATAGTTTACTGTGTTGCATTTTTGTCTTTGGTGCGTTTAGGGTCACACTCCCCAGTTACAAGCAAACCAGGGCTTCAGGTTTGGCAACCTGTCAAAACACATCCAACTCCAATTAATAATTTTATCTCAGCATGATGGACTTTTCTGCTCTTCTCTGGTGTTCATACCAGCTGAGCATCAGTCCAGACTGCGGTTCGCCTTCTCTTTCCAAGCATGAGGAACTGCTGGCTATCAGATGTCAGCATCCGTCTCCTTATACCCATAAACCCTCGCGTGTTGGGGCAATTTCCTATAGTTGGTTCAGATTACATTGTCACTCCTAACAAACTGCACTGCAGCTCACTTGGAAGTGGCACCGAGTTCGAACGGCGTTGCTCTCACCTGGCCAAACAAACCGAACCGAAGGAGGAACTGCTCCAAACATGGTTGAACGCACCCTGAGATGGGACTCGGCAACAGAGGAACAGTTGGAGTGGGAGTAAAAGTACAGTGAGAGAGGGAAGCAGAGGCATGAGGCATGGACTGCGATGTCAGATAAACATGCTTTCACCGTGAAGCTGTCATTCTCTTGTCACCGCAGAGGCTAAGAGAGGGAGGCCAGCTCTCCCCAGCCTGTCCTTTCAGTGGATGACAAGATGACAGTCCTCAGCTGATTGGATGGCAGGGACACACTGCGATGGCTGACAGCACTCAACATATACTGTTGATAAAGTCATCAAGACCAATGCTGTTTATCACTGCTACAGGATATACAGTGTGTGTGTGTGTGTTTGTATGCTCTGTGGTGTTTAGACCATTTCTACCTGCCAAGAAAAACTACAAAATTCAACAGTATGCTATCATAACGGTGTGTACTATTGTTTCCTTTAATTTATTAATTCATTTTCAGGCCTTTAAAGGGGAATGTCACTCAATTTAAGAAGATGACATATATGGTTTTACGGCCTAAAGCAGTACAGTTCGTATCTGTGAACATTTTCTTGAGTGACTATTTTCTCTCAGTTAGACCCTCGAGACTCTAATCTATAACGCCAAGTTCAAACTGGAGCTGCTTCATTGACAATGAATGGGAGACTGACTTTGAGGGCTCATACTCATATACTCAACAAGCGTTAAAATACGGTAAAATGCTTTCGTTTCAGGAAATGTACATCGATTCCTCCAGACATCTTCCTGGGTACTGTCACAGCCACACCCAAAATATTTCTACGTCCATAACGCAAATCAATAGAAATCACAAAATACCATAGTTATCACCAGTCCGGTAATGGTGGCAACTATTGCAACTGGCCAGACAATAATAGAAAAAATAATGTTCATTTCATATCTGAGAGATATCAAATATCTGAGGGGCTCTCTCTCAATCTGTAGTGGACCCAGTCACCTTAGTTTTCCAGCTAAAGGGGCAATAAGTAGGATTTTACCATAATAATCTGCCAGGGGTTGATGGGGTTGTCGATCAATACCGTGGAAGAAAACTTTAATATACTGTATGACTTGAGTAGTACACGTATGTAACAGTAGTAGTAGTTGCAGTACATATACACCATGCTGTATTTGATTCATGTAAAGCTCCTAAATGAACTGATGCTTGTTTCAAGGATACTGGTGCTTCATGTTAACTAGAGCAGTGGTTCTCAATCCAGTCCTCAAGGACCCCCCTTGTCCTGGAGTCCTGGAATGAGAGGCTTCAGGTTTTCATGATACCTTAATTGGTTCAGGTGTGTCTGAGCAGCTGGAGCTGAAACCTGCAGGACAGGGGGGTCCTGGAGGACTGGATTAGCGCTGAACTAGAGGATGACCTGAAGCCTAGCGGAGTGTCTCCAAGTGATTTGTCTCCCTTTACTGTTGTGTCTACTCTAGTGACCTTCTTATTGAGACCTGAGGTAACCCTAAAGGGGCTTGTGTAACTGGCAGGTGTAAAGATCCTGCTCACTCTTAGAGAAATGCTTGAATGCTGTTTGAGCTGGATGCTGGTTTCTCTCCCTGCTGCAACGTGATTAAACGATCACTCTGCTTAAACAACTTTCAGTGGCAATCGACTTCTTTGACAAATTTCCACGACAATAGCAATGACTCAACGGTTAGTTGCTGAGATTTCTGGCTTTCTAAACTCACTCTCCAGCCTGCGCTCTGTTCCTCCGAGTCCCCACGAGAAAACAGCCTTATTATCACAGCAGTTTACTTCAGCAGTTACCTTTTCACTAGATGTTTCTGTTGGATCTCTGCGCTAATCGGCTAGCTTACTCATCGCTATTGTGGAAATGTCGCTTTCTTGTGTCAATTACAAGCCACTGTAGATCAAGAGGACATGGGGGGTGAGGGTTGTACCAAAACCTTGACCTTCAATAAAGGTCATAGATTACCTACTGCCTATTTACCTCTCTGTTGGTGAGACAACATGCTTTCTACAGAGCATTGTGGTGGCCCAGCAAGGTGCATCCACTCTGAAATGTTGATACAAAACGCCAGGAAAAAAACAATCACCTCTCGTTTCTGGCTTCAGAGAAAAATGTGTCTGGGGGCATACGAGGAGGAATAACACAGCAATAACACATTTCACTGCTCAAATTAAGTGGCAGTGGCGGTTCAAACCAGCGACCTTAAAATCGCTGTGTTGAAGCATTGCTAATTTGGATATTTTTCCAAAATTGGCCGGGGAGGAAAGAGAATGGCACAAGCTCAACCACTTGACAGGGATTGAATGGCTTCACCACAAAAGAACAGCGTTTGTGAAGCAGACCATAGCATTATGGTTTCACATCATTGTGTTCTGCTCCTTTGTGCGATTACCCAAGCTGGGTCAAAGTGTTATTTGAAAATCCCCACAGGATTTTCTGTCACCGACCGAGGTGGCATTTTCAGTAAACACTCAGAAGCATGTAAACCCGCTCAAACGGTGGATTTACTCCGTCTGAACGATGTTAGCAGTTTGAATCTGGTGAAAAGAGGAATTTGTTTTCAAATGTAGTCAGAATTTAGCTAACCGTCTAGATTCAGCCCACTAACTCTCGTGGTGTCGTGATGGCATCCCTCTCTCTGACTGTTTTATCTTCTGTTTTTTTCCCCATCCAGTGCCACCGGTGTTGTCGGTGTCCCAGCAGTCCTTCAATGCCACCGCTGACTACCAGGAATCAGTCACCTTCACTTGCATCACGTCCGGATCCCCTGACCCTGAGGTCACCTGGCACAGGTACCTGAAACTTTCTTAAAGTTACAGTAACGTGAAAAATGACCTTTTTCAAATGGTTATCTAATGCTCCATATCATAACATACACCTTTTTAACAATAAATGGCAAAACATTTACAAAACTTTTATTTTCTCGGTATTTTAAGATCAAAATCCTTCTAATTTGATTTCCTAAAAAAGTATCCGTTGCTTAAAATTGCTTAAATATCATATAAAGCCTTCAACTTCGCACCTTTCAAAGTGACAAGAGTGGCAACGCGGTACAGAGGTACATTTCGGTTATTTTCGGCCTCACACGGGGGACCCAGTCTTCAGTAATGGGGGTGATGGAGGTGCTGGAGGAGGCGAGTGGTTCTCTACAACATAACGCAGGCCAGCATCCACTTCTTCTGAGTCACTTTTCAATGATTCCTGCCCCAACTTCATGATTTAACCGGAAATACGTCCAATCATGGAAGAAAGAAACTATCAAAATGCTGTTTCCTAGCTCCTACCATCGGTCTATATCAGAGAGACCCTCCAACATTGGGCTCTGGAAACTCTTCAATACTTAGTCTTTAAATGTTTAAGCTTTAACTACATCCCGCAACTGTTTGAATGATCCTATTAATCTTCAACTATGACTTATGTGTGTTTGTAGTCGTTTGAGAGCAAAAATCCTTCATATGCAGTTCTAATTTTTTGGGCTGCAGATCAAGATGATACTCCATCATATTTGTAACTCACTTTATAGTCCTCAACAACACAATAACATCACATGCGGCACATGTAGCATCAGTGTGAAAACAAGCATCTGAAGAGCGTTTGACACTCCACTATTCACTCAACAGTCTCTGCAGAGCTCAAGTAGCTAGCTCCCCCTCACCGGCTATTTACACCGATTTACACCATCACTCTTACTGCACTTTGTTTTTCTTCTAATGAGTTTATTTGGACTGTGTGGAAGAGAGCATGACAGGTGGAGTGGCTGCAGAAAATGTATGTTGTTGGCTGTTATACAACCACAACTTCAGAGTGTGACACTCGTGGAGAGAGGGGAAGGAGGGGTGGATGTGGCGCTCGGTAAAAGTTGCTATATCACTTTCAGCTTTGAGCACAATACTGCTTAGCCACCTACACGTACGCTTTTCATCTTTATCTCCACGTCTTTATCTACCAATGGTTTATAGTCTTTTTTGCGAAGTAGTATGGCTTTTTGTTTCTGTTGTGTTTTTGTAGCTATTCACTATATGCAACAGGTGGTGGAGAAAAAGGCTCGTGAAGCAGCATCAGAGTCAGAATCGCCTTGCTCAGCGTGTACAATGAATGTGTTGGTGGCTTTGATGCAGGGACATATTGGCAGCTGACAACACTGGCACACCTGGTGCAGGGAGAACCTTGCAAAATGTGCAAACAGGGTTGCCACGGGTCTGGAAAGTACTTGAAAGTGCTTGGATTTAGCCTACTAATCTCTGAGTTTGAGGCTTGTCATCTCAAAACTCACCTATGATACCATGTTTCTACATCTGGAGCGCTCGGCCGAGCTTCCTCTCTACAGCATCACTCTCGTAGGCTTCAAGCGTACAAAGGTTTGCTGATCGCTGTGCTGGTTTAGACTGGTACTGGCTCTTAATTTTGAAATATTTTGTCCTTGAAAAGTGCTTGAAAAGAATCATTACAAAAGAGTGGCAACCCTGTGCAAAGGGACCGGGCAGAATATAAAACTCAAGCACAAAAATATCACATCTTGATTAGTTAGTTGTGTTGTCATATTGGTTTAAATATCATTCCAGTTGCTCAGAAACCGATCGACACAGCTAGACAGCCTGTTCAAGGATTTTTGACTTAACAAATGATATCCTATCTGATGTTTTTGCCCTCTACCAGCATGCAGCTTTCTCGTTTCACATAAGAAAACCATATGCTCCGACATATGGTAGGATTTCGGACGCAAGGAAATAATATCTGTGCATTGTGGCGTCGTTCCAGACGTTAAGAGAGTGTGTGTAACTGTACGAGAGATTAGCAGGGCGTCGCCGAAAGCGGGACGTACAGGACATGCATCACTCTGTGAAGTGGAAACAAAATGAGGAGGCGCTCATCGCAGCTGGAAGCATCCCTAACTTTTCCACGCATCATTCGTCTCGCTCTCCAGTTTCCAACCATGGCAGCATTGATTATTTGTACCCCCGTGTGTGTGTGTGTGTGTGTGTGTGTGTGTTACCTTTTGTCTTTCACCAACAAGGAAACACGGAAAATGAGATTTTAACGATTTAACAGCGAGCGTAATATAAGCCGCACATTTCTCAGAGATGACGGGCGTGTCCAAAATTCAAGATGAACCTGTTTGTGTTGTGCTTCGTAATGCAGACTGTCCTTGTGAGGGCTTTTATTTTGTTCATCTCTTTTTTTTGTGTGTAGCGAGACGTTGTCCAGTTGCAGCGGAAATTGAGTTACGTCTGGCTTGGTAATCACATCAGGCAATGGAAACGAGGAGGCTGTTCATCTGGAGAAAATGACATCTTGATTTCGCTTCCTCCTCTAATCCGTCCAATCAGACGTACAATAAACCAGGTTTACTTGAGGATTCAAAGGTGTGGATTGAAGAATTGAACATCTATATCTGAGATCTGCGATGGTTGCAGTCTGACCTGCAGGATTTGACATTTCCCAACATCAATTCATCAATTGTTAGCATCTATTTTCTTATGGCAATTGACAGTTTCAGTACAGATACTTCTTTTCACCAGGGTTTTTCCTTAATTGTTATCACTTGATGCCAAATAGCATGAACAGTGTCCAGGTTGATGTGCTCCTCTATCCCTATCATACCTGTTGTATACCCAGAGGAGAAATCTCAGCTCAGTCTTTTCTCCATCTCTTAAGAAATAGTGAAGATCTCAATTTTGAATCATTTCGTGATCATCTACAGCGTTAAATAAGACTTATTTCACATCGTTTGGAGATCTTGGAGTGAGATAAACACCTGTTTCTTGGAGAAACAGGAGAAAAGTGTCTTCGGTCTCACTTTTGGTGTTAAAAAGAGCTCATTTGTGTCTCGGAGAAGTAAAAGGCAGAAATGTGAGCTCCGGCTTTCCTGCGGGTGCTTCTTTTCACCGAGCGAGCGTGGTCCATGTTGTTGTACACCAATATAAAACCCTACCCTATCAGAAGTCAACACAATTTGGGATCAATACTTACTGTTAAAGTCTTATTTGCCTTTTTTCTATCATATAGCGTTGAAGCAGAAGTCCCGTGGGGTTGTTTTGGATTGTAAAAATCTTAATGCATTTTTTTAACAGCCTATGCCCGTCGACGGAGAGTGCACTATTGCTGATGTAATCCCTCTAACCCTACTTCTACTTCTATCTTTAAAGTGGAAAAAAGGTTTTCTCTTCCGTCCGCCCCGCATAAGGGAAATCTTTCAGCAAAGAAGGAAAGAAAAGCTCCTTTTTTCATTAATGTCTATATACTTAACAGAGTAAGTTGTTTACCACGGCCTGAGGGCTGACTCACTCAGCACATAAATGACCATATAAGTAAGAAAAAGCAAGTATTTTTCTGCTTGCTTAGTATCGTAAGTACTTCATCTCCTGTGTTTCCCCGTCTTACCTCTAATACCCGCCCCTATAACACGTACAGCATTTGACAAGGGATGGCCGCTGTCCGTCATCACTTCCGCTACACCTCGGCGTTGATCCTAAACCCCGGCGTGACCTCCGCCTGTCAAACGCTCCTTCTGCATGGCAGCGCTTCCCCCGTCCGCAAAAAAGTCCCCGTCTGTCAATCAAACCTCGCGGGATTAAGATCCGTACGTCATAAAAAGCGTCTTCTCGGGTGTAAACAGCAATCACGACACAATTTCAGTTTGGTTTTTTTTTTCCTTTTGATGTCACCCCTCCCTGCTTCCATCACACACCCAGTTGCATTTCCTGCCGGCGCGAGATCCGGCCTCGTCCTACGCATTTCTGCGGTAATGGACTGCCTGTCAGCAGTCAGTCAGTATAATGACGGTGGGAGCTGCAGCCCATGCTGTACTGTCCGCTCCAAAGATGAGGCCTCTCTTCATTTCCTCCTTGGTGCGCCGGCGTTATTACTTGGCTTTGGTGTTTCCCTCGTCGACTTTCAATTATCTTCCCTCTAGCATTATCTCTGTGAGGTGGGGGCCTCGCACCACAATGTTGCTCTGTGTGTGTGTGTGTGGTGCAGAAATCTCCACATTTGAAATCCCAAATACAATAAGGTTGTTGCTGTCAGTCACGTCAGACTGTAGGCGAGTCCATACAGAGAGCCCTGCAAATATTTAGTCCTTCGTTATTCTGAGTTTTCATCACTTTGGGATTCAATTTACACAATGGCTTATGAGGTTAAAGCGCAGGCTGCCAGTTTCAGATTCAGGCTATTTCCATCCACGTCGGATGAGCAGGTAGAAAATGAAAGTAATTTTTTTTTTCCTACATATTCCTCTTATTTCAGGGCTCCAACATCACCATCACCTCAACTCACCCAGAGCTTCAGTCTCTTTTACAATCATTTCTGCTTCACGTTCAGAAATTGCCTTGCTCAAGGGCAGCTGGATGGTAGTTACCTTCACAAGCCTGCTGCTGTAACCGCCACCCACATGTATATCTATACACACTATATCTGCTTTCTTAACATGCTTGGCTAAATGACAGCTAACTACCAAACTAAGCGTGGGAGATCACAAGCCTGCATCACACCATTAGGCTGCTGCTATGAAGCTTAAATATAGACATGGATGAATTTAGCAGGAGCTCCTGTCTAATTTCCCCATAGAGTCAAACATGGAGAGATTTTAAGTCAACAATGTAGTCCGTACTCCACAAGAGTCCTTTAGAGTCCTTATTAGGATGTGCATTCAATTGTAGGACCCTTCAGAGAACATGAAAATGATATTTTCTGCATGGCAGGCTTTGAAAAAGTCATATTTTGATGGCGTACTGCAAATTATGACTTTAGCTGCAGTTGTTTCAATTATGCTCTAATGTGTCTATCCGAGGCAGTACTGTTGGCGTGCTGAAATGGAGAGACCCTGTGTAGAAAGTGCTGTCATTTTGTTTTACCTCTTCATCTGCTACGGATAGAAATACCTTCAAAGTGGAGCTGTCTGCACGCAGCTTCTTTGTTGTTTGACATCCAAAGTGATACGATTATAGAGCTGTAACTTCAAAAAAAGCGCCGCTGTGAATGTTGTTTCGGAGCTCGCTCTATGTATTTGATTGGTTGCAATTGATGGTTGCCACAGTTTCTTGCCGTCGCTAACCTGCGATCTGGTGCTTTTCGTCTCGGCTTTTTTTTCTGTGCAGGAAAGGGCAGCAGCTGGAGCAGTCGGAGCAGTACGTTTTCAGCAGGCTGGAGGGAGGGCGGAGCACGCTAACCATCCGCAACATCGGGCAGGGCGACGGAGGCACTTACTCCTGCAAGGCCACGAACAAGGCGGGATCTCAGGAAAAGGAGCTGTTCCTCAAAGTGTTCGGTGAGAGAGCTGACGCACCAAAGAGGGAGTTAGCGAAACCTTTCTTGCCCTGTGGAAATGCTTGTTTTATTTTGGAGGAGAAGGTTCGAAACAAAGCAGGAAACAAAGCAGGAAGTATGGAGGATAGTGTAAACTTTTCATTTGACATAAAATGAACATGCATGATGGTTTAAACTCCTAAAAGACAGCTGCGATCTTCTCTTTAGATGATCACAGAAAACAATTTTGTAGGCTTTTAATTTGTAGTAATTTGTAAAATCATTGAGTTGAATTTAAAGGGTTTCATTTTTCATTACCTGTCAGAGTTTTGTCAGTTTCCAACAAAACATTTCTAAATGTTTCTGATCTCTCTCTTGTGTTTGAGTAGAAGTGGGTTGCACGTGCACGTGAACGGTGTTATCTGTTCATCCAGAAAGCTTCGTTACTAGGGGCTGCACTAAAACGGTATTCTCTCAGCCTCCCCCCCACAACAATAACAACCGCATCAATATGATATATTTCTACTGAAAAGAGATATTTCATTTATTGCGCCGTATTTCATTTACTGCAGTCCTCCATAAAAAAAAAATTCAATTTATATTTTCATAAACCTGCTAGCTATTTCCTCACAGATCACTCTGATAGTGCATATTCTCCTCATGAAAATGTATGGAGATTTATGCTCCAGTCATCAACATCCTTTCAAGACGCGAGGAGCGCTTGTTCTTCAAAATGCACATTTAAATGAAGTTAAGGGGGAGGGAGGAGTTTTGCTTTGCAAAGTGAGGTGGGGAAACACAGTTGTAAATTAGTTTTATTACCCTTGACAGCACAGGAAGGAGGAGTACATGGAATATAAGTTAGCGGAGGGGCGCGTGCACGTGTGTGTGTGCACGTATCTGTTCTTCTGTTGAGGCCCGGCCACTGTCTGAGCCTCGTTCCTTCAAGTTTAACGACAGCCTGTTGGTTCCACCGGGTTGGCTGCGCGGTCTCGCCTCGGCGGTTCTCCTTCAGTTGTCTCGCTAATGCACAGCAGCCTGAAATTACATTTCCAAAGTAGAAAATGTCAACCTCAACTTCCCGCCTTAATGAACAGTGTTCACCTCACGCCGAAACGGAAAGACCCAAAAAAAAAGGCTCTGTTGTTTTTTTTTTAATCCTGTTAAACTGACCGTTCCTCGCCGGCTCAGATGACATTTCCCTTTTTACATCGGCGGCGTTTAGCTGATCTTCGTATCCAGACGGCGGTACTGTATAGGATTACGTTTCTAGATCGCAAACGTTACAGGCAGCCAATAATAAGGAGGGAGCAAGGGTTCAAGCCTGCAAAGCCCAGGCGGTAGATGCAGCAAACACGCCCCGTGTCCATGAATATCCATCTGAGATAGAGAGGTGCTCGGCGAAGAAATACAAGCCAGGAACAAAAGGAAGAAGGTTTTTTTTTTTTTGCTTGTTTTTAAAAAAGACAGGAGAAATTTTACCACAAATCGATGTGGGAAATACGAGAGGAGGAAGTGCTTCAGGAGGTAAGAGGGAAAGTTTCTTGAAGCGTCTTCAGGATGGAGGTGAGCGACTGTATGGTTGCAAACTGCAGCAACTGTCACCAGTCTGTTTCTGCACCATATGTTGGCGCTAACAGGATACTCCAGAAACTAATTGCCAGTACTCCCAGGCTTCACATAGGGTTTACGTCAGGTTGTCAAGGGACGCTTAAAACCAAAAAAAAAAAGCGATTGGCGACGTACCTTGCATTTCTGGGCCCATTTTACGGTTCGCTGGTGTATTTTTCTTGTTCCAGCAGATGATTGGCCAAGTGTCACCATGTTGCACTGGCACGAGTAACAATAATACAGAGGGAAATACAAAATAGAAGAGGCAGAGATTTTTCCAGCAAAAGTAGCCTCAATAGACCAGAATGCAATGCAGCCACATTACATCTTTGGTAGGTAGGTAGGTACTGTATTGATCCCCGGGGGGTTGCAGATTTGCAGATGTGTGAAATCTAACATGGGAATGACCCATGTTTCAATAACCCGTGTACATTTGATTTCTGTGTGAAAGGGGTGTAACTGAAGTACAAGCACAACAAAAAAAAGTAAGTTTGAAGTAACATTGAACATCACAGATCATATTTAACCCGCTGAACTTAGTGTGGAGCCAAA
>CABFOQ010024611.1:0-13979 GCA_900660455.1 Gephyroberyx darwinii
AGCCTAGCCAACAGCGGTATGCGGCACGTCATTGGGGTTATCAAGTGGGCACCTTCCTTCACCGATGTTTCGTTAAGTTAGGCCCACGACACCTCAAGAAGGCTTAACTGCGTATTCCAGCGTCCTGGAAACACACCCCTCTACGCCACCACCTCACGACTCCCTTTAACCCTCACCATCTAATGCCTGCCAAGGTCGTCAACCACAACCTTGCCGGTCTAGGCTACCCTGTATACCTTGTATGGCTTATTGATCATACAAATTCAAGTCAGCATTCTTCAAACTATTGAATTATCATTAGTATGTTATATTAGAATTATTCAACTACTACTCAAGTGAGGGGATGATTTCTATAGCCTATAATTCTGAAAAAGTCAAAGACAAAATACAAAACATAAGGCTTGTTAAGCAGACATCCTAGGATTATGAATCTGACAGGAATGCTATGACTACTATTGGACTATAGGGGGAGGAGCATACGAATTTCAAGAAATTTCAGGCTCTTGTCAAGGAACAAGACAGGAGTATAGGTCCAAGATTTCCACCATGACTTTCTCATGTGCCATGAACCACAACATTGCCCATCTTCCAGGCTCTGTTACATACTACAGACATGTTTCTATACATTTTGTCAGTAATTAAAGGGTTGAACTGAAGCCTGAAGGCATATTTATTACATTTCCTTAAGTGAGAGCAATGTGACGGCTATTGCATGAACTGTTTTAAAATGAAACTGCAGGGTAACACTAGTTCAGAGATGTCCCTCATATTCACAGCGTACGTAGAGAGTGATTATTTAAAATGTTAAATTTATAATTTAATGCACCACTGAAATTGAAGTTAAATAGAAGCACCAGGTTTAAGCATTTTTGCCCAAATCATTCTGTTTTTATTGACAATTTTGATACAACATGCATCACAAAAACAAAACATTTCAATATTTCTCAAACTGTACAAGGAGATGCACTGGGTAAAAATGCAAATGTGTTCTCACATTTTTCAAATGCTTGTGATTGGAGAAATTCAAACTATTACTCTTATTAATAGATATTTTAAATGCATAATACCAATATGTATTCAAACCTCCAATCATTCGAGGATTCTGTTAGGTACACAAAATTAGATTAAAAACTGGCACCTCACAGGAGGATAATATTTACTACTGCAAAATCTTATACTCAATACAAGATACTGCTGCTTCAAAAAAAATATGTTCATGACCAGGACAAAGAGTTACTTCCATTGTTTTACCAGTCAATTTGTTTTTTAGAATAGAAAACAGTCGCAGCCAAAATTTTCCAGCACTTGGCTGGTGACTATAGTTTAATTTTCAGTACTGTCATGGTATAATTCATCTGTGCATGCCATAGATGGCAATATTTGGCTATGATGGTTTATTTACAAAAAGGTGCACTGTTGCTGTGAAGCCTTATGTACATTTAAAACAGCTTAAATATCAATTTGGAGCAGACGCCAAAGGGATTTCTCTCCAGGTTCTGGAAAAAGTGCCACATTAAAAAGTGTCTACAAAGAACTCTCAGTCGTTAAATACAACACAACTAAAATCAAGACTTTTTCCTGATCTACTGCCTCAATTATAAACCTCTTTTATTTATAAACTTCTGCACTTCTAAACTTCTTTTACTAGCAATGATTTTCAGGTGAAAATCAACACTAAATAGGAGCTCATACATTTCTGAATATGAGGATGATGCACGATGTAATGTTCATCAATGGGGCCCAAGTTTCTCATGACCCGAGTTCTTCAACGTTGATGCTTGAGAAATACATTCTACTGTTTTTGTTGTGCCACTGCATACATTTCATTTATTTTTTCCTGGTACATCTTCACAACAACAGGCCTCCTCAGTTTCATGGTGGGTCCTAAAAAGACAAAGGAGAAAAGAGTGTTTGTTTAATCTCTTTCTGCTGCTGTGTGACAACCTTCATACAGCACGTCAACATTTGACCTCATAACGAAGCTGTCCTAGATCAAGAGATTAAATTATGTGCTGCCTCACAATTTAACTGGAATGTTGTCTGGCATGTAGCACAGTCACAAGATAAAGCATTGGCAAGCAATGTTTACAGCATAGTGAATGCTTTAACTTTAAACCATTTGGTACATTTTATATCTTTGTCAGAGTTTTAATACCAACTGGACGGCTCATAAAAGTAAAAAAACAACAACAACAGTGATTTCCTCTGATGACTCACCCAGTTCTCCTCCAGATATAGAGAAGTCTCGATCGAGGATGACCCACTTTTGGATCTTCTGGGCGTTGGAGGTGGCCCTGGCATTGACACGCTCCAAACCTTCCTGAATGGCTTTGTAGATCGCTGGCTCCTTGTTTGCTATAATCTCTGAGATCTTGGTTGCTGTGACACCCTGCTGCTGACAGTAGGCCATGGCCTCGGGGCTCAGCTCGTCTGTGGGCTCACCGTTCTCATCCACAACACACTATGGAAAAGGAGATGGGTCATTATAGGCTATTCTCATGACTTATTTAGTAGTTGTGACTACACACAGATATAGAAGTGCACTTACTTTGAGAGTGAGCAGCATGGAGAGGAACTTGAGCTTGTCTCCGATCAGCATGGCATTGCTGATGATGGCGGTCTCGGCCTTTATTGCATCCTCAAGAGGCACGGGAGGGATGTTCTCCCCACCGGCTGTGATGATCAGCTCTGTCCAAAACACAACAAACTCATTTTCAACATTTTTTATTCATTATATTTTCCTTACTTGCCTTATTTATCATGTATGCATTTTGTGAGTTTAGTGTTGTTGTTGTTTAATTCAGTCAAGTTTTGATTTGTCGTCTTATTTTTTTGTTTTCTTTGACTCTTTTTTCAGTGAAATGTTCTTATAAGCCCCTTGGTTTTATATGTGAACTGCACACACAAAGTTTTTCCTTTTCCTTTTGTCTTACCATTTTTATGTGAAAATACATGAACTCTAAACTCTGACATCATATTATACACCATTTCGTATATTGATATCCATTATTATCCAGTTGAGGCTTGGAGAAACTTGTAGTGGTCTCCTTTTATTGTGAAAGTCTTCCATCATCCATTTGTCCTACATCTATCATGAGTACTGTACAACACTTTGAAAATAATTTGTCATTTTGGCTGTTTTTTTTAATAATATATAGATACATTATTAAAATACTTGTGTAATTCACTATATAGTGCTCAAACGGCTGAGCAGGAGCTATGGACATAGACCAGCCACTGACGGTCTCATTTAAAAAACTATAATCTATCAGGGAGCAAGATGTACTGTTCCAAACTAGCATGACAACATTTTTGCAAATTGAGCGAAACGCCACCCTCATTGCTAACCTGATACCTAAAGATATGCAACTTATCAGTACCATCTGCATGCCCGAATATACAAACATACATTCATATCCCAGGCTACAAACATCCCAAGACACCTGATGTTTTTTTGACCACACCCTACCCTTGATCCTTCCTGTGATGAATAGGAAGTTGTTTGAGTCATGTCTCCCCAGGTCCCCAGAGTGCAGCCAGCCATCCTGGTCCAGAGCCTCTTCTGTTTTGTCAGGCATGTTCAGGTAGCCCATGAAGATGTGTCGCCCCCAGAAACAGATCTCTCCATTCCCGTCCGCATCTGGATTGTCCAGCTTCGTCTTGCAGCCTGGCATCACCTTTCCACAGCTAGGCAGACAAAAGATAAGTCCATAACATGTCCAATTGCAGTGTATTACCTCTGTCTGGACCAGTCGTAAAGTGATCTGCACACAGTACACAGCACACATCCCAGTTAGCAGGGATACTGACAAGATGGGTGTATTTTTACATAAAAACCTTGCTAGCTTTAAAGTAAAATTGCAAACAATAAGAATCTATCAACAACACATATGAATCAGTAACAAACTGCTGGTACACAGGCCAGCATGATCCAGAGTCCTTTGCTACTGACCTCATGATGCAGTAACTGTTGGTCGTGGAGACGGTGTGTGGACCGGAGCTCTCGCTCATGCCGTATGCCTCGACAACTGGCATATTCAGGCTCATGAAGTACTCCAGAGTGTCCTTGGTGATGGGGGCAGCGCCTGTTAAGCAAACTTTGCAGCGGTCTAAGCCCAGCGCAAAGCGTACCTTCTTGAAGACCAGATTGTTAGCCAGCATGAAGCCCCAGGGCACCGCATGCTCCCTGTCACCCAAAACAAAACACACCAGGGCAGGGGGTTAGATTTTTTGAGATTGAGACTGAAAATGAAATTTAATCGGAAATATAATGATCAGAAAACATTTAAAAATGGAGCAATGGCGCCATCATTGATAAGATCAGAGATGAGCAGCATGCCAATGGCTTTGGAATTCGACTGAGTTTGCGTTACAGCAGCTCCTACTCCACGGTAATTACTCTGCGCTACAGATTGTCTTACAGCGAAGGTTCGACTAACAGCTGAAGATGGTGAACGACACAATAGGTCTGTTGGCAATGCTGTACTTAAAAGTAATTACACAGCACGGTGTCCAACACAGACTGTAATAATCACACAGTAACATGGGCATCGTTCATAAATGACACTTGGCGTGTTTTCTTGATGAATTCTGCAATATCCTTGCTACTTCTCACCCATTCATGACACTGTAGTTGTACTGCAGTCCTATAGACTTAGCCCAGTCTGCCACTCTCTTCCTCATTGGAGATGACTTGGCACCTACAGCTTTCATTTTCTCCTGCATCTTCTCCCACACACGTGGAACCCCTAAGAAAGTAGTTGGGCGCACCTCTTTCAAAGTGGTGCCCAAGGAGCCCTGGGAATTGAATGTGGGTTACAGTAGTTTAAGTTCATGTATCAGGTCAGTGTAAGAACATTACCCATAGTATCCACTACTGTCCATTGTTAACATTGCTAAAATTGCTAACATTGTTAATGTCATTGTAAACTTGTTAACGCCATGTGTACAGTATAAGGCATCCTGACCTTGAGGGCATCTGGATCAGCAAAGTAGGTGGTTGCTGCAAACCTCATACAAATCCACATGTCGTTGATCTGGGCAGCCACGTGGCTGAGGGGTAGGTAAGAGACTAGAACCTCCTCACCTCGTTTCACATCTGATGCGGTAGCTGCTGTATTGGTTGTCCAGGTAATCTGGAGGAGGAGTCATCAGAAATTAGATCCAAATCTAGGTTGAACTTCACCCATGTGCTTCACCCATTTAGGGAGCAGTCGGACCAAAAGAATGCATTTAGCCTACCTAAACCCTTAAATGTCGTCTACTCTTGAGTATAGGCCTTAATAAGCTTTGGGTGCCAATAATCACATCCACCATCTTCACAGAATAAAGGCAAGCGCACATTGAACATTTTGCAGAAGTTTAGAAGTTGCAGCTGAGTATCATGAGTCGTCTGAATCTTCAAAACACAGAATATAGCTCATAACTTGTGTAACGTTTGAGGATGTTAGTTGTGCTGCAGAAACTCAACAAGATTTATATATTTTCTTTTATACCAGAGTTATTTATTGGTTGTTTCCGTCAGAGTTAGGGTTAGCCCATTGTTCATCACCCCCCATTATCCATTAGGTATATCCACACAGCCTGTTGCCATGGTTACCTTCCAAACAAACACTCACTGGCCAAACAGTTCACTGTTCACCGTTCACTTCAACTGGACTTCTGTTTGGGATTTTATTTTATTTTATTTTATTTTATTTTATTTTATTTTATTTTATTTTATTTTATTTTATTTTATTAAAGGATAAATTAAATCAAAATGGCAGTCTAGTGAAGTCAATACAAATGTAACAGGTTGAAGCTACCCCTGTCCTACAAGGACTTTTATGTTGCTAAGGACTTTTATTTTGACTTCCTGTGCTTGAACTCTAGCGCAACCAGACTTGCTTCATAATTTGCCTTGATTGACCTGTGTCTGCTAAAAGGGCCTTGAGGCAGCAGGCCAGCATTGCAACAGATTAGGGTTGGGCAGGAATGCTGGGACATCAGCACACCACCATGGGGTTGTATGTTGAGATTTCAGAAGCACATAGTTGAAATGTTTAACCTTTTCGTCACCTTAAATGTTTATGTAGATGATAAGTTGGTCGTTTTATGTCTGCGTGGCTCAGCGGGTGAGTTTGGCGGCGTCCCAGAGATGGTTTTATTGATTTAACTGTGTCCTTATTGATCTGTGTTCCTGTAGACTAGGACTGGTTTTAGGCTTTCTTATTGTGACTTTTATTGGATAGTAGTTTTAAGCAAGCTTGTACGTTCAGGTTTCATGACTTGTTGTGCCGTGTTGGTTTTAGTGTGTAGTGTGTCTTTTCAGACTCTTTTGGGCGGTGGGGTTAGTCACATGTGTTGTGTTCTTTTTAAACTGAAATGTGTTTACTACCCCATAGTCCCTTTTGGAACCAGTGCCTCCCAGACTACTAGTAATTGTGTATTGTCTATGTATTTTAATAACTTAATTACATGTTACTTGTTTGGCCTCCTTGCTTTTGTCCAGTTGCTCCATCAAAGAACCTGTGTTTTTAGTATCTGTTTGTATGCCAGAGGACCATAACTCTTAAAAAGGTGGCGTAGTTGGTTTTACTTGCACTACGACTTTTATTCCTTCTGCACTGTGATTTTTTTTTTTTTTTTTAAATGTCCTTGTTTAAAATGTCTTAATGCCTCATGTATAGCACTGCCTTGTGTATGAAAGGTGCTAAACAAATAAACTTGCCTTGCCTTAATGCACTTGAGTCCCCCACGTTACACAAACCAAAGTAAGCAAACGTATTTCATCCAGGCCTGCTTACTCACATTGTCATGGCTCAACATGACTCCTTTTGGGTTGCCGGTGGTACCAGAGGTGTAGATGAGGGTACAGCACTCATTGGGCCTCAGACTGTCAATCACAGCATTCAGCTGCTCATCAGGTATGTCCTCTCCCAGCTTCATGAACTCTGCCCACTACGGAGACACAGAGATCAAGTGTACTGAATTGCATCTTAACTGTGCTGTTTCACACGTTTAACTGGTATGGTTACACGTCTATTGTCACAGGTAGGAATTATGCTGAGAATGTGAAAAAGAGTAATGTGAGAAAACAGCAGACTGCGTTGTTTGAAAAGCCATTATGTTCAAAGAAAAATGAACCTACTTCTGGCATATTTTCGTCCGTTTCAGAAATATGTGACTGTTCTGCTTCAGTAAGGTTTGTGTCATTTGCAAACGTACTGTGTACAGGTTTGGTAGTTTCTGCTGCAGCTCGTCTGCATACTGAACAATGGCTTTCAGATGAGGTAGATGATCTTTAATCTGCAGGGGCAGACAAATTAGATGACATCAATTCAATCCATACACTGCAAGTGAATGAGTGCAACATACAATAAAGTCAGCATTCAGTCGGTCTTGACATAATCTTCAGATAAGACTAGGAAGGGATGATTTCATTCACATCTGCAAGGCCAGTAGCTATCCACAGCCACACCAAGGGCTAGTACTGCAGTGTGGCTCCTGACCTGTAGGATTTTGACAAGCTGTTTGTGGTTCTCCACAACCAGGACATTGGCCTCACAGTTGGCAGCCACATACTGGCAGGCCTCGGGGGAGTTGGTTGTGTAGATGCCGGCTGCCAGGCCCCTAGAAATCAAACATTGAATAGTAATGCTGTGAGAGATTGTAAAGATTGTAAAGATTGTAATGGTTGATAATTATATATACTATGCTACTCTCAGAGTGGGCTGCTACCGATTGCCCAACTGCTGACATCACCAAAGTTAATGTTTATTTAATATGTGGCTTAAAAGTGGCATCTAGAATTGGATTTCAAAATAAAGTATTATCGTCACCATCTTAGTTAGAAGTACATGAATCCTTACTGTTAATTTGATGTTTTGGATAAATGCATATAATCTACAAGTTTATATTGTAATGCCATTCATTTATCGAAGGACAACAGCTGCATGTCGGGGGTCTCTAATCCAATCCAATGCTGACAATAGTTCCTAAAACCCATGTCCTAGACGTAGTTTGTAGAAGGCAGAGCAGGAATGTCTAGCCTAATAGTTGCTAGTAGTATCTTGATTGTACTAAACACCATATAAAGGTGTGTGTGAACTGTCAGGTACAACAATAGTGAGGGGTCTCATGCATAATAGTGAGGTGTAAATGCTACAAGGAACTCTATCTAACCCTACCCCCAATTACAGTTGCCCAAATGTAATCTTACCCAGCAAAGATGCAGCCAACGTCAGAGATGAACCACTCCGCGGAGTTGAATCCCAGAATACCAACACCATGGTAACGCTCCAGCCCCAACTAAAAGAAGCATTTTTTAAAATAAAAGAATGTTTTTTTGTTTTTTTTTAGAATACGTCTCTTTATTGGCCTCATTTTGACCTACATCACGTTTCACGAGCTACTCGACTTCATGGTGCATGAACGTGGCTGTGAAACGGGAGACGTAACACAAGCCGTGAGTTCCACACACCCAAGTGTTAGTTTTCAGCAGCCCTTTTTCTCACCTCAGAAAGAAAGTAAGTTCTGCCCTGCTATGTAAACAGACAATAACATTTCTCAGGTGCTAACAATTACATGACATCAATATGTGGGAGTCACATACTGTATGAATTCACCTATTGAATCGGAAATTGCTGCTATGCTCATTTAGACTGTACTTGTACAACATGACAATACCGATGCACTGTGTTATAGTTTGCAGAGAGTGACAACAAGAAAACAAACCTTGAGAAAACTCTTGGCGGCTGCTCGGCATTGCTCATAGTATTGCCTCCAGGTCAGGGTAACCCACTGGCCTTCTTTCTTGGAAGCCAGGGCTGGATGATCCCCGTAACCCTCCACCGTCTCCAGGAACATCTGATGGACCGTCATGGGTGTCTCCGACCCCGGGCCCGAACCCTCCATTCTCAGCTTGACCGCCTTGTCTCTGGTGGTGCTCCATAGCTGGTCAGCAGGGGACAGAGTTGTCGCCTTTGACAAAGGGACCGCCTTGGGCTCTGCTGTATCAGGACAACAGGGACAGTTGTATTTACCCGCCATGAGTTCACAGCTGAGAGGAGAGTCAGGTGTGTGAGAAGTTCGAGGCTACAGGCATGGCTATCTCTAGACTGCTCCTGTGGGTGTGTATTCGCACATCATTCTCTCTCAGAGCAACATGATTTACAGGTTCCTGAGAGAACAGGGGGCTGGCCATGCTGCTTCATATTACCTGACACAAAACAGGAAGCTATGAAATGTCCTTGTGCACCTACCCATTGAGTTTAGTCAGGAGAACTTGTTGTGGTTCAAATGAAAAAAGTATCCCTTCCAAAGTATTATAATTTTTGTATACTGTTCCATTGTATTGTATGAGTTTCTGACTCTGTTCTGCTCTAACCCTGCACTGTTACTGTCTCTGATGTTCTCCTACAAAACATTCTTGATACTACTGGACCTTATAAAATGAAAACAATCCAAACCCAGTGCCGTCATGGCTAAAAAATACTAACTTTTAATGACGATGCCGTATGGCTGAATGCAAAGATGCAAGGTTGCGGTAAATTCTAGGGTCCATTTCAATGTTATTCATTCTGTTGCAAATGACCTTCTTTGACATTTGATGCAGGAGATTGTGATATCTTAGTTCCTTTATATGTCAGTGCAGCGTTTGTTACAGTGGATCATGCAATGTGTCATTCAATTGTTACAGCTATACCTCCCATTACAGCCCAGCGACCCCAACTATCTTGACAGTCTGTCTGATGCTGGATGTCCAAGAACTTTCTGCAGCTCAATGACAACAAACCCAAAATTGTTCTGTTTGTCCACCTGAGTATAATATGCAGTCATCCAGGGAACTTAGTCTCAAATGTGAAACCTGTAGCTAAGACCTGAGGAGTCTGCTGTGGTTCCAATTAACGATTGACCTTTGACTTCATCTTTTCTGCTACTGAGAATTATTTAGAAAATCAACCCACTGCTGTCCTCCGCTGATTTGGAGAAGGTCATCCATGCATTCATTTCCTCTCACTTGGAATAGCGTAATTATCTTTACGCCTGCCTCAATCAAAAGACTCTGTGACAGCCTACCCTAATTTTAGCCTTGCTGCACTAGTTGTCTCTTAGTTTTGATTGCTTCTACAGCCCGGCATGGTTTAACCCCTCGCTACATTACTGTTCCACACTTTAGACTGAAGACAAGAGGAGACCAAAGTTCTCCATTACAGCCTCTTTACTGGATCAACTTGCTAGGCTAGCTACATCACTTCAGTCTTAAACTTCTTAAAACCCTTTTCACCAATTGAACTCAAGGCGCCAGGTTGCCTGGTCACTCAGAGGCCCCTGCGGCCGATCTACACGGAGACGCTGCCCATCTTTCGCCGCAGGCTGAAAACCTCAAGAAACACTACCCTGACCCTTCCTCTTCTAGAAACACTACCCTGACCCTTCCTCTTCTAGAAACACTACCCTGACTCTTCCTCTTAGCTCTTGCTTATTTGTTTCACTCATTTGTCTCATTTGTTTTAATAAAAGTAGGTAGCTAACTATTCTGAAGAGTTTTTACTTTTGATGCACTTTTGATTTACTTTTTTCCAAATCAAACCAGTTCTTCTCTCCTGAGATCCCGCCCAAACTCTTACCTGAAAGTCCTCCAGAAGGTCCCTCCAACCCAGGAGGTCTGGGGGTCTTCTGAGGGTCACATTGTACTGCTGACACTGTACTGGGCTCATGGCGAGTGCCAGTCTCCGACTGGTTTGACTCCACAGCACAGTTGTGTGTTACTCCGGCCTCAGCTTGGTCATCCTCAGTGTCCGAGTCTGTACCGTTGACCAGCAGATTGGAGTGGGTCTCATTCTGTCGAGGTTTGTCTACCGGAATCTGTGCTTTCTGAGTAGGGAAACTGTAAAAGGCAATGAGAGGGCATTGATGAGAGCTAATATCCAATAATGTCAAAATATCATTGTTAGATAAATGGTTTACAATCACATGGTGCTCAGTGGATGAAACCTTCACAGAAATCACCTTGAAAAGGGTTAAAAGCGATGCTCTTCACTTTGTGACTTTGAGCATCCTCTTACATACCTCTCAGTATCACCATCCATGAATGAGACCTCATTGCTGAGAATCGAATCTTCTCGATCAGACATCTTGTATTGGCTTGAATAAGAGGAAATATGTGCTATATTAGATGTATTACAAGCAAAGTCAGCATGAAAATGGTTTAGATTTCTTCTCCACACAGATGAGATTCTCAGCAGCAATGATGAAACAGCTCCGCTCTGGTCATTTATATGAGACGGACATTCACAAAGCTCATTGCAACACAGTGGTGTCAACGACAGTGCTAATAATTACATACGACAGTACTCTAAATGTTGAAACTGAATCTTATGACAGATGGTATTGGGCCATCGGCATGGCTATTTATAAAGTTTGCCTCACACACCAAAAAACTTTTGACCAAGATACACTAAGCCCTCAAACTAAGAAAAAGAAAATGCTGTGTCTCTGTAATCATTAGTTGAATATAAGATACCAAATTGGTGATTAATCAATATTCATTTTATATTTTTTATATTTATATTTATTCAGCCTTAAATGAAATATTTTCAAGACAAAAAAAAAGGTCTGAAATCTACCTATCCTTCTCAACCCACTTCTCTTGCGTCTACACTGCAGGCGGTGAAATCACGCCCCCTAGTGTAATTATGTTGCAACTGTGGAAACAACTCAGGTAGTATTATTGTTACCCGTGTCTGTCTAACTGAAGTTGTGCCTTCAAACTGACAACACTGCCTCTATTCAACATATTTTACAACAAATGAATGGCTCACTTTCTGACTTATATAATGATAATAAAGATCTGTTAAGCCAATCAGACGGTCAATCTGACCTCTGGTATATAAAATGGCTTGGTCAAGATTTCTCTGGGGCAAAGTTCATCCTAATTACAACACTACGGTGTGGCAATGCGAAGTGATGACAAAGTCTTTGCTCAGGATTGTGCAAAAATTCTTTAAAATGCCTTTCACCTAAAAAAAAAACCACATTTCACTCTCATTCATGATTTGGATTTGAGTTTGTACGTTACCCAGAAATAAAGCCTTTAGAGAGAAGGTGCTGCTGCAGCTCGGCTAAACATTCCTTTATCGTGCATTAATACTCCTGAGGAAGTAATAGAAGTCCTTCGTTCCTAAAGTAAATATTGTACTTTCCATACCCAGGAGTGGACAACTCAAGCCTGTCAGTCACCAGTGTTTGTTTAGCCTTTAAGTAGAGAGGAGGGGGCACTAAAGAATAGGTCTGTCTCTGTTGACCAAACAATAAAACACAAGGAACCTGCTCGCATCAAACATGGGCTGCATCTCTAACTCATCTGAAGTCATCTGTGTTTGTTCTAAACACATTTACCGCAAAGCACCGTCCCCACTATGTCAAAGACCTCTCAATTACAAACTGCTATAACCACAGTGAACATAGTGGTGTGTTTCCGTGGTCGTCTTACTGCAATTCAAGAATAGTGCACTCAGCAAGACTTCATGCCAATGTATATGACACTATCACATGTGAGCACACACACGTCATGATATTAAATGGGCAAGGCTGTCCATGACCAATTTGGCATGAAGTCTTCATAAAAGTACACACACTGACACACAACACCATGTCAAAGTCACACATCAAACTCCTTTGACACTCGACACCTGTCACCTCACACTCAAGCAGCTATGCCTTGACTTCAATATCAAACAATGTGAAAGTGTAAATGCTAAGGATAGCCTACCTTATCCAGAGGCACACAGCCGAATGGCATCAACTTAACAAGAGCAGTCAGGTGTAAATCTGGATCAACCTTTGCCTGGCACGGGTGTGTAACTGTTGTCCCTGGGAAATGATCAGCCTACAAGTGACCTGTATGTGGGTATAGCAGTTCCCCTCCACTCAGGTCTGTCCAGGACCACGGAGGCTTACGTAATCCTCTGAGCTACACCTACTGGGGATGAGTTGAAGATCCACCAACAAAGTTGACCAAAGGTTACCCCCTCAAGGTGCAAGAGACTGACAACTGACACTGAAACAGCCTCCAACCGGTGGAAGTCAGCTCTGTCCCTTATACTTGATGACGTTCAAAATAAATCATAGTTGTTTTAATTGACAACTGTTGGTATTTCATACTCAGACAGATAGATAGATAGATAGATAGATAGATAGCTGTAACTGTAAAGCAATGCAACTTATTGATTACGCTAAATTGACTTATGAAGCCACCCATTATCAGATTTATGTGATAAGGCACAAAAACAGCGATAAAGCCAGATAAGTTCTTCAGCTTTATGAGGAGGAGACTTTGACCCACAGACGTTTTCATCTGCTGAACAAGACTTATGCAACTGTGTCTTTTTCCCCTGACAGGAGAAAAATGTCTGATGTCAGACACGTTAAGAGTTGTCCCTTTCTGCTGACTTTACACACTCTGCACACTGTATATTCCATAAAAGCCTCCAATACCAAGATCACTTGCCCTTTTCTGCAGAGCGGTATCTGATAAGAGTTCATCTGAGGGCTGTGGCAAGAAGGTGAACGTTGTTTTTTGAGTAAATATAGGGGAAAGTTCAGCCCACTTCTCAAATGACACGCAGTAACCCAGATCACAGACACCAAGGTCGTCGAATCATACCACACAGTCACACCATGTCTGCTCTACTGTCGGCATATGGACACCTGCCATCTGTAAAGGTCGTGAATTAATAGTTACACAAGGGTCACTACCAGCAATACTAAACAGAGAAGGAAAATACACCGGAGAATCGTACAAATTCTCTACAAGTAATACATTTTACATTATTATGTCTTAAAACCAGGTTTCCCACTGTGGTTCTGGTGTCAAAATCCATAACTTTTCCATGACTTTCCATAACTTTAAGACCTCAACATTTTCTTCTTTCTTCTTGATGATGTTGTTTGTGACAGGGTAAACAGTCTTGGTATGGAGGAGTGGCAATACCATT
>CABFOQ010024611.1:13999-25577 GCA_900660455.1 Gephyroberyx darwinii
TTTTTTATATTTCTTTTTTTTTTTTTTTTGTATATATATATATATATATATATATATATATATATATACTTTTATTTTATACAATGTATAGAAACAGATGAAAACCACCATGTAATACAGTAAATGTGTGAAGCAACTTGTGAAATACATTCTGTTACATTCTTGTAAAGCGACCAATTAGTAATATGGGTCTGATATTCCCTGACTTCCCCAGAGAAATGATCAAACTCCTTGACCTTCCCTGTCTGGAATACACATCTCTATATTCCATGATATTTCAGAAATGTCATGACCAGTCAAAAGTACTTTTGACCTTGTGATGTTGGATTGGGCAACAGATGAGTTGTACATAATATGGATTGACCAGGAGTCTCATTTTCTGCAACTACGAAAGTAAACAATTAGTTGGCTGCTGATGAAAGAACAAATAATTGTTTTTTTTTTAATTACTGAATAAGTATTTTTCAGCTTTCCATAATCAAAATTGTATCTTTATTTTCAGCTTTCTCAGACATGATGCATTTCCTGCACAACTAAACATAAGTCAACATCTATACATTCACATTGTATATAATATATTAGTGAGGTTTTGATTGTACAGAAAATGGGATGAAAATATGAATTGTTGGAAATATTACAAATGTCATCTACTGATCATGCTGACTAGCCAAAAGGAGAAAAAAGGAGCCAAGAATAGCAAAAAGGACTGACAGGCAGACAGAAAGACAGACTCGGACACACAGAAAACCATTATCCTGGAGGCCACGTCATCTGTCTCCCCCCCATGACGTGGATGTGAAGGTGGTAAACAGATTGAGCGCCGTGCTTTCCATCGTTGATCACTGCAGGGGACGAAATAATACCCAGAATTCAACGTGTAAATAAACATTAATGCCATTCACTAACCAGTCATTACTGTAGTGTTAACCGTGTAACTTACCCACTCGATACCCTTCATCTAGAGATTCTTTCTTTGCCACATTTTTGGCAACAACCAGGAGGTGTCCTAGGAGCTATAGGTTGGGGAGAAAAAGAGAGTGGAGGAAAGGAATTACATGGGATGTATCTGAACAAGTAAACATGTCGTCCCCCTGTGAATGATGCAGGAACCCCTTGGGTCAATCGGCAACGAGATGCATCATCCCTCCAAGTCTCACCAAGCAGGATTCCTACACCTTTTTGCTAATCAAATTCCCTTTTCAAAGGCTACACCATGACACCAACAGCACGATTCCCATGCCCAGTATATCAGTCTATGTTGCAAAGGGGCCATAACGTCAAGCAAGGATTTTGGTGCATGCAACACAAACCAGGCAATGTCTTACCGCAGCATCATCATCTTTGGCCTCACTGATTCTGGGAATTTGCACCCTTGGTATGACCAGGAAATGGACAGGGGCCTGCGGGTTGACATCTCTGAAGACCAAACACTGATAAAAACAAAAACAGGATGTGAAAAGTATTGAACTCCTAATGCTTTAAATCCATTTATCTGTGTCGATTCAACTCTGGACTCCACGTGGAATACAGTGAAAACAAAAAAAAAATCGTTGGTGCATGTTCCGTCAACAGTGTGTGATGTTTACCTTGTCATCTTCATAAATGATATCTGCAGGAATGCTTTTGTCAATCACTTTGGAGAATATGGTTGGAGCTGGGGAGCCATACTTCCTGCTAGCCTCTTCTGCCAGACGCACCTCGTCACTTTTTGTGCATAAGGCTCTCTGACACACACACACACACACACACACACAGCAGAAAGTAAAAGTCAAGAGTTGCTAAAACTGTTGTTGTATTGTTGTGTTCAAGGGTGCAACAATTGATCAGGAGCTACTGACTGATAACGAGCCGAACCTCTCGGTGGTGAGGCACATTTATCCCAGAGCCACCAGGGCTAATACACTTGCCAGAATGCTTTGCGTCAGTCACCAAAAATAAAAGGTTTATGAGAAATAGAGCAAGGCGGGTATTTTTAGACCAGCTACCTCTGCTCGACTTGCACGGTGCAAAAGGTTGAGGTGACGAGTGCTGGTCCTGAAGCATTGTAGCCGTAAAACGTGACGAGAATACATTGGTAGCTGTTGGAGCGGTTTTCTTATGAGACCTCAGGGCTCAGTTCGGCATGACCGGTCCAAAGGTGAAAACTGCGCACAGCATAGGATACCACAGCATACACACAGGCCACGTTCAAGTACTCCCCGTCTGCTCCTACTTCCGGTTTCCGGAATATTGACTACGATTTCACGCACTTCACGCATTCAATTAACTATTGGTAGGAATATCTGACACGACGTCATTGCTCTCCGTCCCGAAACGCCATACCTGGGTAACTCTGGTATTGTTGAAAATTGTGACTTTGCCAGTCGTATTTACCATTTGTTGAGTAGTTTCCTTGAAATTACGATATTTTTGTAGTACCTGAAAGCAGCATTTGGTAGTAGCCCGTGCTCTGTCCTGTTGGGACAGGATCGCTTCAAGAGTACTAACGTTCACTGATGCTAAAAATATTGGAATAATCCGTGACCTTCATGTAAAATAAACAAACCCATGTATTTATTTATTTTTTTAAATCATTTTATATATTTTCTAAAAATCCTAAAATGACGACAGTATATCGTCAATTCATTTTAAGTTTGTTTTGACCTTTCAGGCTGTAGGCGGCCGTGTTGTGGAGGACAACTATCTCCAACGGAACCAGAAGTCAGCTGATGCATACGAGAAACATGGCGGCCCGCACGAGAGTGCCCTTGCAGTCAGTATTTCATAGAAACCTGCCTTCGTTTGGACATAAAAGGGTTGTTCATACTGAAGCGGCAGTCCAAGAGCCTGCGTATCCCCCCATAGTCCCTTCTCTTACCGCCAAAAGCAAATCTGCAAAACGGCGTCAGTTTGAGGAACAGCTAGAAAAAGTGCGTGCCGCTAACGTGCAGGATAAACTCTCCCTCCTCACTCGCATCCAGCGGAAGAAATACGTGGTGATCCCTCAGACATTTGCTCGCGATGCGGACAAATGGTACCAGCACTTCACTAAGACCGCATACCTCCCCGGCTTGCCCGAGAAGTTCAGCATTAATACCGGGGAGACCGAGGGGGAGTCGCCGCCTGCAACTCAAAATGCACCAGCCGTCATTGGAGACGATGCATTCGCCGACCTCCGCTCACTGGTCGCCCATGCGATTTTGCAAGAGCACTGGTACATGAAGAAACGCAAGCCTGTACTGTATAAGGAACAAACTCTTGTAGTGGCACCTTTTCTAAGGAACCTGGTGACTGGACTCACCAACAGCCTGGCCAAACACAACCCGCTGCTGCTCCTGTCAAGTATAGGTATGATTGGTTGTCACATCTTTGAACAGGCTGATGTTCTGTCATCAGTTAGAGTGGGTTATTTGCTACCAGCCAAATTCTGGTTTTGCCCTGTGTGTCGTTACATTAATCCATGTACATGGCTGTTTGGACTGTGGCTCAGTGTTGTGACTGTTTCTTTCAGATCTGAATCCCCAGGTGAATTTCTATTGGATGAGAGGGCAGAGGATCATCCCGAGGGGACACCGGAGAGGCCGGCAAGAGCCAATCAGGTTCCAGATTGATGACAAGCCGCACAGTCAGATTAGGATAACTCAACAACTGCCGGAGGTAAATCAACCTAAAACCTTGGAAGTATTGATTGGAAAACACAGAGCGAAAAAATAAATTACAACACATCATCGTCACAAAATAACTCTTCACAGTTTGATGATGTATATCAGTGTAAGAGTAACCGAGGGATTTGTCCGTCAATTCAAGCACACGTGCCACTTTGTTCTCTAGTCCCTTTCCTATCTCCTCTCTCCCCTCCTCTCTCCTAGTTTACCACGTTGGAGGCCTCCTATGCTGCTGAAGTTCCAGAGGTCAAGTTCGCCCCTGACCTGATGCCGCTGTTCAGAAGACAGTACGACAATCACATCTTCACAGGTAACTGAGAAACCTGTGACCCTTCACTTCCGTGTCCTATTTCATCATCCCCACAGTAGCCAATAGGACAGTCACTAAAGCTGCACCAGCAAGAGTTTTACACAGAAACACCCCCCGCCGTATCAGACAAAGGCAAAAATGCCCCAAAAGTAATTTGATATTTATGTAATACATGGAAATAAAATGTGTTTTGGGGCATTTATTGTAAAATAGGTGTATGTCATGATTAGCTATCAAGGTGGCAAAAGTCATTTTTCATTTCATGGGACTTTAAGCATCAGTTGAGTTCGATGCACGATAACAATCTAACCTTAGTCAAGCGGTGATGTGCTGGAATGAAACAGCTGCCTCCGGATTACATCAACCCTAATCTCTCTCTCTCTCGTCACATGAACCAGGTGCCAAGCTACCGGACCCGGCGTGCTACGGCCACACTCAGTTCCACCTGGTTCCTGACCGCTACCGCCGGGACAACATGGAGAGACGCCAGCAGTCAGACCAGGTCGAGGTCTTCCTCAGGGCCAACGGCCTGGCCAGCCTCTTCGCGTGGACCGGAGCGCAGGCCATGTACCAGGGTAGGTCGCCGTCACAGACGTTTCAGATGCATCATGATTAGTTTTCATTGGGGATTGTGGATCTGTGCTTGGTTTTTTACCTGGTTGTACTCAGACAGGAAGTGGCTCGTAAATCCCCAAATCCAGCATCTACTTTCATGATTTTACCATCTGGTTAGATATTAGAGTAGAATAGGATTTACAAATAAGATGAGATAAAACCTTATTGGTCGTTGCAGCAGCAAAAGTGATTCAGCGGGAAAAAAGATTAGAAATAATAAAAATAATAGACGAACAACCCCAGAGAATAGGTGAGAACTTGTTGCTGTTTTAGATAGTTGAAAAAGTTTCCTCTATCTATTGTAGCTGCACTGGAAATAGTTGGACATCTTATCAAATATACTCACTTTACAGATGATGTGAAGGTAAAAGATTTTTAAAAAAGACACAAATAGTTGGTTTCCTGCCCAAGCTGCTAGATTAGCCCAATTTATCAACAACAGCCAATATTTGCCAGCATTTGGTGGTAATTTCCCGCCCTGGTTGTACACCCGTCTCACTTCTGCAGGCTTCTGGAGCCACGAGGACGTTAGCAGGCCGTTCGTGTCCCAGGCCGTGATCACAGACGGCCAGTTCTTCTCCTTCTTCTGCTACCAGCTCAACACCCTGGCTCTGTCTGCGGAGACGGACGCAGACAACCCCAGGAAAAACCTCCTCTGGGGCACCGAGAGCCTGCGCCTCTACGAGGGGGTGCAGGACGGAGAGGTGGTGGGCCTGGACGACAAGGTCCTCAAGCTGCTGGTGCAGTTCCTCCTGAACAAGCCGTAGATATCGCTAGGTTCCTGTCCTCCTTCTTGAAGGTCTCCTCTTGGTTTTCTTCGTTTTCTGTCTTCTATCTCCTTGAAAGAGGCGAGGGATCGAGGAAAGGCGTTTAAGAGTCCGCCACGGCAGAGACGAGCAAATGAATTCCCTCAGATTATATAAAATGTTATGGCTGCAAAAAAAAGTGGAAATGTGGATTGAGCTTTGTCACGTGGTTTTATGTGTTGGAAAACTGAAGTACCGACAAACTATACTGGACTTGTGTCCCCGATTTACTGTGCAGCTTGTATTTATGCAGAGATAAAACCATGCTCTTCAAACGGACGTTGTGTGTGTGTGTGTGATGCTTGTTGCTGTTCACTGAAATGACGTTAGTGGGTGTAAAGTCAGGATAGTTGAGAAGTAGTGGAAGTCATCTGATTCAACATGTGTAGTGGGAGACGCCCACTAGAGGGCTCTCTCACCCACCCACTTTTCTAATGGGCACCCATTAAATAACACAAGGAACAGTTTCTGACACAAACACAACACCAGTGGTTCTGTATCTTTTAATGTACCGTGACACGTTTCATGTAGCAGGGTGCCTGCAGGTCCTGAAAGAGTCCTAAAATGTCTTGAATTATATTCTCTAAATGCAAGGCCTCAAATGGTCTTCAATAAGTAAATATAGCATTTCAAGTGTTACATTCAGTTGCAGAGGTGTTAAGACCTCCTCGTGGCGCCGTTCTTCTGTTTGCTGAAATTTGTTTTTTCATATTTAAAATTTAAAATTGCTCTTATGTTTTCCTCTTACTGGCATTTTAAAAGGCCTTAAAGAGTTTTAAATGTAAGTTGGTGAAACTTGCAGACACCCTGTGTAGGAGAAGTGGGTAGACGTTTGAAGAGTTATTACTTTTAGGACACAAAGTGACAGCTGAGTGGAGGATGACCGTGTTTCCAACCAGGTCCTGTGAGTGATGCGTTCATTTAATTGCACCTCTAATACACCAGGATATCTAGAGGACATGTAGTTCTACTGCAGATACACTACTTCAAGCACACACTTCATAAAATGACAGCTTATGTTATAATTGCAAGCAGAACAGGAACGGCTGGTTAGTTACTTTCTGACTGTAAGGCACTGAGCGCAAATCATGATGTAGAAACGATTCAGTTGAAGTTAAGGTGACTTAAGAGTTAAGTTGCTAGCAAATGGAAAAAAAAAATGCATTTCCTTTCTGACTAAGATGTGAAAAGGCATAGTGAAGTAGGAGGCTAACCACATTACGTTGCTGTGTGAAAACCTTGTATCTCCAAAATGTATATTTTTCAGGAACTAAGAAAAACATCCTTGTTTTGAGCTTGACCACCTTGCAGTTTTGAGTTTATCAAACGGGTTGGGGAAGGATTTCATGAGCACCAAGGGTTGCAGAATTCCCTGAACTCGCAATCCTATAACGCAGTATAACAAAAAAATAATAATAATTGGAGTTAGAAGGTTTTCATGTAACAGCAATCTTGTGGGTTTTTTTTCACAGGAAACGAGAAGAAGAACAATATTTCAAGTACTAATCTCTTTTAGCCACCATGACACCCCTGTTCATAAAAAGAGACTAAATGTACATTGATAAGTAACTGACTATTTTGTTTTCATCAACATGTTTTCATATTAACAGATGACATATTTGGTTGTTGAAATATTGCGTTTTTGTGGTGTGACCTGGAAGATACCAGGTCACACCGCTGATCAGCTGCTGCAAGAAAAATACGTTAACAAAACACTGTTAGGATCCAGCTGCTCTTCCTGTTAAACCTTGCGATGTCTCGTTGTGGAACTTCCCTCCATACCATTACTTTCTCCTTGTGTCCTGCAGAGAGATTAAAAAAAAATACACATTGTGAAAAATTTGCACAAACTCTACATACAGTAAATAATAGTAAATGAATTTGGCCATGAAAAACTCACAGATTATTAGTTGGGTCATCACTCTCAGCACACCCATTTCCTGAGAATAAAGGCAGATACACACATTACAACATAACCTCCTGAAGGAGAAAGCCAGTTTGATAGTGGTGGTGTTTTTCTTCACCCACCTGCCTTGGAGTTACGCTTGGAGCTACTTCTCTCATAGAGCAGAATGACGGCGACCAAGACGAGCACTTCGACCACGATGGCTATGAAGGGCTTGAGAGGCTGCATGAAGGTGATGACCTTCAGCTCCGCGTGGCTCATGCTGGTACTGATGTTGTAGACCGCGCCACAGTAATAGAAGCCGGAGTCTGCCTCTGTCAGGTTGCGCACCGTCAGCTTGGTGTTTTCCTGTTTCTGAGCGTTTTTGATTGCGTACCGATGGGGCTCTGCACCAGCGTCTATTAACTCCTGGGACACAAAATCATCAATGATCGTCATATAACTCCCAAGGTGTCAAGTCAGGGTGTTAATGTCAGATGGGTGCAGGCCATGTGTGTCTTTACAGGTGTTAAAATAGATTTATAAAACCACAAACATCACAATAAAATGAGTTGGCTAAACACAAGCGTAACACAACCAACTTTATACACTACCGCTCAAAAGTTTGGGGTCACCCAGAAAATTTCATGTTTTCCATGAAAACTCACTTTTATTCATCAAATGAGTTGCAAAATGAATAGAAAATATAGTCAAGACATTGACGAGGTTAGAAATAATGATTTTTACTTGAAATAATAATTTTGTCCTTCAAACTTTGTCAAAGAATCCTCCATTTGCAGCAATTACAGCCTTGCAGACCTTTAGCATTCTAGCTGTCAGTGTGTTGAGGTGATCTGAAGAAATTTAACCCCATGCTTCCTGAAGCACCTCCCACAAGTTGGATTGGCTTGATGGACACTTCTTACGCACCCTACGGTCAAGCTGCTCCCGCAACAGCTCAATAGGGTTGAGATCTGGTGACTGGCTGGCCACTCCATTATAGACAGAATACCAGCTGACTGCTTCTTCCCTAAATAGTTCTTTACCATCTTATTCTTTTCCTTTTATTGGCCAGTCTCAGATTTGGCTTTTTCTTTGCTACTCTGCCTAGAAGGCCAGCATCCTGGCGTCGCCTCTTCACTGTTGACGTTGGGACTGGTGTTTTGCGGGTACCATTTAATGAAGCTGCCAGTTGAGGACCTGTGAGGGGCCTGTTTCTCAGACTAGAGACTCTGATGTACTTGTCCTCTTGCTCAGTTGTGCACCGGGGCCTCCCACTTCTCTTTATGTTCTGGTTAGAGCCAGTTTGCGCTGTTCTGTAAAGGGAGTAGTACACACCGTTGTGTAATCTTGGCAATTTCTCACATGGAATAGCCTTCATTTCTCAGAACAAGAATAGTCTGACGTGTTTCAGAAGACAGTTCTTCTTTTCTGGCTATTTTGAGACTATAATCAAACCCATAAATGCTGGTGCTCCAGATACTAAACTAGCCAAAGGAAGGTCAATTTTATTGCTTCTTTAATCGGCACAACAGTTTTCTAATGATCAATTAGCCTTTTAACATGATAAACTTGGATTAGCGAACACAAGGTGCCATTGGACCACAGGAGTGATGGTTTCTGAAAATGGGCCTCTGTACGCCTATGTAGATATTCCATTAAAAATCAGCCGTTTACAGCTATAATAGTCATTTACCACATTAACAATGGCTAGACTGTATTTCAATGTAATGTTATTTTAATTGAAAAAAATTGTGCTTTTCTTTCAAAAATAAGGACATTTTTAAGTGACCCCAAACTTTTGAGTGGTAAAGGTCCCAAATTTTCAAAATTCCAGGTAGAAAATGTACTCAACTTTCCAGCCTCATCATCAACTTTGAATGGCATTCATGTGAAATCTCCATCTAAGAAATGTATTTTTTCAATATAGCCAATAGCATGTGAATGCAGGATCTTCAAATTCATTCTATTCAACTTTTAACTAAACTAAACTGCAAAACATCATGAAGAACATTGTTCATATCTCGCTCCATAGTGCATTTGAAAAACAAAATCATGAAAAATGAAAAATATGGGACCTTTAATAGACTACATATTATTTCTACTGTAGGTGTACTTGGCTCATGAGCTGCCGTTTGCTATGAAGCCCCTGTGAAGAGACTGTAACGGTGATTAAGGGCTGTACAAATAAATGTGATTTGATTTGATTTGATGTATTCCATTAACCAATGAAATATTGGAAATGCTGGAAAGGGTTCCCCATGTCGATTTAACATCACCAGTGACACAAATCATACTTAAAACCACGTTAAAGGTGACCTCTCACCTTGTTTGTCCCATTTGCCTTGTACCAATTCCAGGTGTTGGGCTTCGGCTTGTGGTCCTCCATCTTACATGTAATAACCACATCATCACCCACATAGCTGACTATCGGCTTATCTCGCACGTCACCGATCTGTGGAGCTGGCGGAAAAGAGGGAGACGGGCATGACGATGAGTGTACCCTACAGTATAAATACCCATGTTCAGTACAATGGCAGGAGGGACGTGTAATATCACAGAAAGACAACTGTCAGAAGGAAAATATGATACTTGATAATATGAAACACTGGGTACCTGCTAAAATAAAGTCTACTTTTGCTTCGCTGCCAAAGGCACATGTGTAATTCCCAAGGCTTTTTTCATCAACAATGTTGAACCTGCAAAGGAAAAATAAATTAGGGGTTTTATAAATAAACATTTGGTGGAAAATGCTGAAAGTTACCAGTCAATAGCTTTAAAAACTTTAATAATAACAACCCACAGTGTGCTTTACTTTCATGCCAGCAATAAGTTTTAGGTGTCATTTCTTTCAATTGGAATTCTTTTATCTTATCTTTTATTTGGGAATGAAACTTTTAATAGATTTTATGTAATTAATAAAATCTGGATGGATGAAATATTTACAGAAAATGTTAATTTCTCACAACTTGTGAAACATTTCACAATTTAGTTGTGAAATGTTTCACAAGACTGATAAAAGCTAGTTTCATCAAACATCCTGGAAACAAAAGGTCTTAAACTGCTAGAGAGACTGAGACCACCCACTGCTGCACATGCACGAGGTAACATCATAATCCTGATGCACACACACCACATTGTTAAATAATCTGATACACCTGACACATGATAGCGCCATACACATGTACAGGCAGAAACAAACAAGATAAATGTGCATTTTGTTAACCTAAGGGAATAATGAACACATACTTACACTCTTTTGAGGTTATATTGCTCATTCTCCAACAGCACAGTTTTGTTCTCAATTTCATCCCCATCTTTTCTCCAATACCCAGTCATGTTTGCCAATTTGTTTTGATTACCAGTCCAGGTACACTCTAGCGCTAAACTGACCGGTTTCAACAGTTCAACTTTCTCAACGTGACTTTCACCTGCGTTGAGAATTGTGGAAGGGTTTCAAACACAGACACAAAACCAAAATCAGACATCTGTTCGTTCAGAAATGATGATAACATTTGACAGCCATAATACACAGTGTTTTACAGCTGCAGATGAAGCGGTGATGGTGGAAGACAGTATATGGTGGCAAATTTAACACATATATTACACTGAACATAACCGGTTGGTTATGGAAAAACCTTCTGCAGGTACCTTTGAGGACAACGCTCCTTACAGTTGGTGGGGGTGTAGTGATGGGGGCTAACGGAGGTGGTGTTGGGTCAGGTTCCTCCGCTAGAAAAACACATCATATAGACAAACTTAATACGATATCATCATTTTTGCATCATACATTTAGAAGCATCGGCCTTCAAAAAAATCGGGTGCACCCTAGCACTGACAGTTAATACAAGTTAATTCAATATCAATATCATCAATATAACCACTTCAAGCATCACTTCAAATGGTTTAGCAATGGAGAACTACATCTCAGCAGAGGCGCAAACACACCAACCACATCGTACATTCAGGTATTACAGTACAGTTTGTCAACATGACACTGCTGCAGCTGCTGCTCAGACACGGTGGGAAAAAACAAACACATTTCCTTCTTCTTTACAAGGTCACACATCATTCTATAACCAACCACGGAGAAAGAGATGGCAGTACAAGGTTACTACACACACACACACACACATTGAAACCAAAATAGACATAGATCTACCTGTCTTGATGCCTCTCCAGGAGAGGAGAAGCAGCAGGATGTGAAAGGAGAGCTGCTTCCACGAGGCTGACATGTTTCTCTGTCAGTTAGACTGTTAAGACTGTCGGTTCATTCCCCGGTCTTCCCTGCGAGGACGTTTCTTACTCTCTGTGTCGC
>CABFOQ010024612.1:0-15958 GCA_900660455.1 Gephyroberyx darwinii
CCTCCTCCGCCTGCCCGGGTTGGAGCAGGGGCCCGTTGAGACCTCCACACCCCACAGGGAGGACATGCCCTCCCCCCTCAGCTCACAGAGCGCAAACTCTGGCAACATGGTATGAAAACCAGTCTGTAAGAGCAATACTAACACCACATTGTGGGTCTAAATCTGTGTATAGTCGTGACTCATTTTTTGGTGGATGTGTGTCTCCCTCCACGCAGGATGACTCTCGCAACACCCCGTCTCAGCAGCACAGTCCCGTTCCCTCGCTTGTCACAGGACGGGTCTCCAAACGTTCCTCTCTTTCTGTTGATCTCAACTCCAACCTGGACGGCCTCTCTGAGCAGAGCGGTTCGGAGAGCGCCGAGGAAGGTGAGAATTTCACCGCCTGTGTGTTTATCTCATGCGTTACGTGCTCTAATGGGTTATTGTGGGTGTATTTTCTCAAGGGAGCATGTTGACATTTGTCTTTTCTCCTTCTGGGCTGTCAGTGGAGGAGCGGGTGGGTCTATCCCAGGTGCAGGGCAGACTCTATCTGAACAGGGTCTTCCACATCAGCGCTGAGAAGATGTTCGAGCTGCTCTTCACAGAGTCCCACTTCATACGCAGGTTCATGAATGTCCGGAAGATCACTCGTAAGTCTAGCTGCTTCTCCATATTCTCTCTTTCCAATCAATCAATACCTAATTACCCACCCATAAAAGCTTTGATGAAGCTTTGTGTTATGTGTAATATTAGAGGTTTACAGTCGTCTTTTGTGTTATCAGATGCAAGCTTTGGTACTTGGCAGAGAGAAGCCTCTGGAAACATGAAGAGGAGCATGAATTACACCATAACCATCACCAACCCTCTGATTGGGAAGTTCTCCACTGCTACTGAGAACCAGGTGTGTCTACATCATTGTGTGGGGTGTTTTTGTTTGAAGGGATGAATGAAGAAGTTTTTAGCCTATTGAATATGGCTCAGTGTTTATTTGAACTCCATTTATCTTTCAGACCTTGTACAAAGAGTCCAGGGAGGGTCAGTATTACCTCGTGGATGCCGAGGTTTACACTCATGACGTTCCCTATCACGACTACTTCTACACTCAGAATCGCTACTGCATCATACGGAACTCGAAGCGCAAGTGTCGGCTCAAGTAACACACCACTTTCGTTTCATTTATTTGGTATTTTGTTATTATTTTGTATTGAGCACTTTCATGACGTGTAGAATTTAAAGCGGAGCTCATCTTGTCCTGTTAGGATCTATACTGATGTGAAGTACAAGAAGCAGCCATGGGGTCTGGTCAAGTCCTTTATTACTAAGAACTCCTGGAGCGGCATTGAAAATTATTTCAGACAGATGGGTGAGTAGTAGTAGTTGTTGTCTTTAGTAGTAGTTGTCTTTTGTGGTTGGTTTTAACTCTGACTAGATGAGCTGTGTTTTTGTCTTCTAACACTATCAGGCTCTCCAATAATGAATCAGATTACAGCCGCGTTTGCAAGGGAAGACAAAGGGAATATAATAGGCAGTACTGGCCACCTCGGCTCAAAGTCCCTGTTATCGGCCATTTAAGTGCACGGCATGCTAGGTTCAAGGCTGAAACCTTTATCAATCATGTTCATATCCAGAGGGGTTGTCTTGTTATTCAATTATGTATTAAGCAGGTGTGTTTTTCCCTGCAATGCCTGTCTGATCAGTCAGTTTCTAAATATCGGATGGCCTTTGGGACCATGAAACCATGACCATCTCTCCCCATCTGACTCTGCCCTACATATTGGCGTGTGTATGTGACTCCTTGTGGCTCCGTCGTGTTGCTGGACAGAATCAGAACTGCTGGAGGAGGAAGCGGAGCTGAACCAAGGGGGTGGAGACTCTGGGAAGATGAGTGCGCTCCGAAGGAGGAGGCGGACTTACAGCCGGACTCTGCAGGAGCACATGAAGCCCATCAAGCAGTATGGGCCAGACTCTGAGCAGCACAGAGACAGCAGCATGGGTACATTATGATGCATGATTTAAACCTGTTCAGCTAATATCCGAACAGGTTTATTCCAGAACGATATAAATGCATATATCCATTTTGTGAAATAGTTGTTACATTTCAAATTTATATTTTCATCCTCAGAATTTTTAGTATTGGGTTACGGCTAACAGATGAGTTTTATTTTCATATCTGTAAACATTTGTAAGTCTCTATCTTTTTTCAAAATGGCAAATATCACATAAATACACACATAAAATTCTTCCTTTTTCTTAACTGAAGTTCAGCATAAATCTTGTTTCTTTCTCAAACAGCCAGCATATAAAAAAATTGCTGCTCATGCAGCAGTCTATCTTCTACTCAAACTGAGCCTTTCCTTTTGTATTTCAGGCTCCGTAGAAATGAATGGCCCACACAAGTGGAACCTCACTATCATAGTAGCTGCGATGAGTGTGATGTAAGTCAACAACCTGCAAATGCACCTGTCAATCAATGACATTTCTATTGTTTGTATAAAGAATGCACACTGTGTATTTGCACATTATGCAGTCACTTATATTACAGGTTATGCTTGGGGATGGAGTTACTAAGGTGTACCTAACTCTCTCTGCCTCTCTTTCTGTTCCTCAGTCTGCTGATTCTGACAGCGCTGAATCTAGGCCTGTTCTTCAAGCTGTGGGCTATGGAGGACGTGGCTCACCGCATGTACCTGAGCACCAAGCACCGGCTGAGAGAGAGGAATGAGCCCAGGTAAGACGCCTTCCTGCTGCATTGCATCGTTTTCTTTCTTTTTCTCCCTGCTTCATCCTCGCTGTTATAGAAAGACATAAACTATATCTTGGCATAGGTTGGTGCGTGGGGGTCAGTCTCCCTCCACTTTTTTATCTGTAGTCTTTGAGCAGCCCACATACAAGAGAGCTCTTGTTCTTATGACTCACAATGTTAAAACAGCTTGTCAGCCATAGTAAATGTGGTTATATAAGTGACTCTTGTATGACACAGTCTTACACTCCTTCACTCTTTCTGTCTCTTTACCTCTCATATCCTTCGGTTAAGGCCTCCCTATTCCTCTTCCGCCTCCTTCAAACTTTCTGCTTCTGCCTCTGTGTAAAAACATGAGTATTATTTTTCACATCAGAATAATCATCTTTTTTGTAGCTTGCCTCCTAACTATGGTCCCAGACAGGGACCTGGCTACACCACCAGAGAGGAGATGCACCTGCTGAAAGCTGTCCTCCAGGACTCCATCAACCTTTTAGATCAGGTGAGTCTGACAGTCTGTTTAGTAGCCCAACAACATTTGTCATTAAATGCAGTTTTGAGATGTGTAGCCATTATATAGCGGTTGTAGAATGTATCAGGAGTCCATCATATACATGCACACCCGCTTTACATCACTTCTCTGGGATGCTCTCAGATTAGGAATGCAGATGTTTCTACTTGCTGAGTCAGTTCTGCTTTTCCTCCCAGCTCCGCAGTTCTCTGATGGTGCTGCAGCAGAACTTTGCACTGGCCAATCGAACGGCGGCACCGCAGTGACGCTCCCACACCTGGAGGCAACAGACTGCCCATTAGCCCTGGGCCAGAAAGGACTGCAACAATGAACTGCCTCTGAGGAAATCTCTCATATCCAGTGATGTTGTCATGGTGATGTCCCCAGACACATGCAATGTGTTGCCAAGGGCTACAGGTCCCAAAGCCTTTGGTGTGGCATCAGGTGCTAGGCTGTTTTTAAAGCTCTGCTGGCTGACTGCTGGGAGGAGAAAGTTGCATCATTGACAGCAACACATGGAGCGGTGGGTTTAGATTTCTGCAGGACTCTGTTGTCAACTCACTTGGCTGGCTTGTTCTTCACTATCATCTCAAATGGTGGATTTCTTGTTAATGCAAGTCAAAACCTGCAATCCTTTCCCGACATGCCTAGTGCCACTTTAAATGAATTAGTGATATTTATTCTCATGAGGAGTGCCATTGATTTGTCACATTCACTGGCCAAAAAGTGTAAATAGTTAATCGGTTTGTTTATCACCAAATGCATGTTTGGTGAAATTATTTAAGACAAGAATTCTCAATTTTAATATTTGCACATGTGCCTTGTAGATTTAGGCCATGTTCTAGATTTCATTTTATATATATATTTTTCCCCTGATGAAAATATGGTAGAACTCCAGTAACTCAATAAATGTGGATGGTTTTCCTCTCCTTTGTAGTCATAAATATCTTTATAGTCATAGTTTTTTCTGAATTTGAGTTCTAGTAATGGTTGCTAATGGTTTGCATTGTAAACCAGACATCTCAGGAGAATTTCAGGATTTGATATGAGCCAAATACTGTATGTGCTATGTGTTTTCCAGACTAGAATATATTTAATGCTCCTTGTGGAAATATCTTCTGAGTGCTCTGTAAATTAAGCAGCGCAAGGCTGGTGACATGCCTATTTTAATCCCGGTCACCATAGTTGTAAGCCGTTTCCTCTTCTTCCTCTCCCATTGTCTGCATTGAGCCAACATTGAAAATGGTGTGATTGGTGTAATTTTTAATACTGATTTAGACCATTTCCTTACATTATCCCGGTGAAGGGACAAGGGGAGGCAGACACTTTTTACCCTCAGTCTCACCCACATCTTTGGTACCTCAGTACTGTGCATTCACACTATCAAGACTTAATAATAAGCTAGAACTTTGCTTCATGACAACTGAGCGAACAAGGGCACTAAATATTTTTTTGTTTGTTTTTTCTTCCAATGATTGTTGTTGGTGACACAATAATGTTTTCCTCATTTTTTGATGTTTACAGAGTTGCCATCAACCTTGGGTTTTAAAGACAGGTAGTGGACAACTTGGTAGATGTCTTTCCTCACTTACATAAATGTATGGTACACTACCATTGTTTACTTTACAATTGACTTCATTTGATTGTAATTTTTTTTTTTTGGCATATTGTAATGCAATATTTTGAATAAAGACATTTGCCAGATATTTTTGATTTCCATGACCAGTCCAGTCTGCATTAGAGAACACTAACTACTGTCCTGCCACCATCAGTAATGTTCAACAGATGGTGACAGCACTCAGAATAATATTTTGTACAATACATGTACAAAAATTGTATTGCTGACACTAGTGCAGAGAAATATTCACACCATATTGAATTCTACAGTGTACTGACTCATATGATACAAGGACAACAGGACCTTCGGGTATAGCCATTTATATGGAACAGTTCAAGATTGTACATTGATTCTCTGGTTTCTTTCTATACTTTGGGGATATACCTGTCCATGTCCACAAATAAGTGAACTACCTTAGCACAAATTTGAATTATTACATTATTGTTGCTCTTAAAGAGGCTGGGCAGACTAAACCCCGCATACAAGAGTGCATTACACATTTTTTTTAGTGTTATTAGATTCAACTGGGGAGGAGCTGACTGAAGTTGCTGTTATTCAAGGACCAGGAAGCAGTAAGTAATGGCAGTATAAACAAATTAGTAAATGAATTAGTGTGTGTGTTCCCGCTACTAGTGAACTGCTTCACTAATGAGACTATTAAGTGTAATCACCGTCTTCAAACATCCCTGACGAATCAAATCAAATAAAAAAAAATCACTGATATTCCTGCAGGGACCAAATGAGCCAGGACCGCCACTGCATTATGGGTCTGTTGTAGGTGGAGAGTCTTGCGCGAGTAATGTCTTCCTCATCTGACGTCAGGAGTGTCTGAGAGGGGAGCTGGCCGCGGGCTGGGGCTGGACGGAGCAACGGGACGTTTCCACAGCAAAACAAAACCTCACTCCTGGCATGGAGCTGCTTCTCGACCCGGACACTTGAACCCGTTTGGCTCGGGTGGTTTACGGTAAGCTGGCGTTCTGGTGACTTCCACCGCACATTAGGCGTAATGTAGCTCAGACACCGGATACGCCACCGGATACCAGGACAGAGCGACGTGTGTGTCGCGAGCCCAGCGGGGAAACCCGTTCCGTTGGATTTATGAGCCGAAGAATCAACATGTAACAAGTCTGTGTTCAGGTATGTCGTGTTGGATTTCCTCATTTAGTGTCTCTAGTGCAACCCCGTAGCCACGTTTGATGTAGCGTGCAGCTCTGGTCGGTGGGTTGTGGTGATTGTTGTGATCAATTTAACATGTTTCTCCCCTTAAAGACCTTATACTCATATGGTTTCTATCAGTTTGAAAATTCTTAGTATGATGTGTACAATGAAATTAGATCATGAACTCTTCTCTGTAAATAAAAGGTGGGTAAAGTTTATCGGGTTCGCCCTCCACTACATCCTTCATTATTTCCTCACTTTGCCTGGTTAAAGTCAGCTGTTGCCAGTAACAAAACGTTGTATCAGCTGTATTGTATATAATTGTTCTTTCACTATTCATTCATTCATTCATCCTGACAGAGGCTTGGGCAGATTAGAGTTTCACTATCAAGACTTTGGTACCATGGCACTTTCCATTCTCCTTTCAGTCGGGGTATTATCACAGAGAGTTACATTGCTTTCTATAAAGAACTATAGTAATCCTATAATATCCTTTAGAATGATACAAGACAAATGCCATGGCCAGCTGGAGTCAATGTGTGTCATTATTCTAGTCCTAGAAAATCTGGGTAGGGTCAAATGAACAGGGCCTGCATCTGAAAACACATGGAAAGGGTTGGTAAGCTGCTCTATACAATGGTCTGCTTTTAAAGGTATTTTCACCTAGTGCAGTCCAAGCCTCTGTTTCTGTCTGGTGTCATTTGTCTTGTCTCTGTCTATCTAATGTATATATCAAAATAGAACACACACAGACTCACACAAGCACAATCTTTATGCTGGTAGTAATAAACTCTTTTCGTCTAATCGGCTGCAGGGCTGTCCATCATGAAGAAGCGAGGCGGTAAGGTGCTGGAGGAGGAGGAGAGCTTGTGCTGTTGCGAGTATTTGAACAGGCATGGAGAGCGGAGCCATATAGCAGCCTGCTGCTGTGATTGTGAGGACCTGGATGAGGCCTGTGACAGGTGAGAGACATTATCTTGACAACTACCATTCATTATGCTTTGTTTTAACATCACTTCACACAGACTGTCAACTCAGGACAGTAATAGATAGAACCAAAGGGACAAGAACAATGTTTCACACCAACCACAAGCTCTTCCTCCAGGCCTCAGTTTAAAACAAGGGGAAGTATGTAGTTTGCCCATGCACCGCTCATTGCCAGGTAATGAGGGAATTGTTGATAACCTGTTATTATATTTCACCTTTTCTGTCCTTTAGGTGGCTGAAGAGGGAGCCCCAGAGACCTGAATCCATGTCACAGCTGGCTGAAGTTGTGACGGACCGGCTTCGTGTGCCCTGGCTGTGGGGTGGAGCCCAAAAACTGGACCTGTCTATGATCCCACCTCTTATTCTACTTCCTGTCCTATTGCATCTGGCCGCACTCAACTTCCTCCTAGGCATGGTGATTCTGACAGCTCTGCCGGGCCTGGTGCTGTGGTACTACTATTTCACCCACCGCAAGAAGGGGCGGACGCTCTTTTTCCTCAGCCTGGCCCTATTCTCTCTAGCCTACATGTACTACATGTTCATCACAGAGGTGTTTCCCCGTGGGGATGTGGGCCTGGCCCAGCTAGGGCTGGTCACTGTAGGGGTCGTCCTCACCCTGGCAGCTCTCGCCCACACCAAGAAAGAACCTGGCTTTTTGCGGCCAAACCGAGCAGACGTCCACAGCACGGTGACTTATCACGGCCCTTTGGTTGACAGAGATCCTGCCCTAAACGGGGGCAGGCAGGAAGTGGTGATGACACTAGCCAACCGGGCGGGTTCGTCAGAGCAGGAGAGGGCGGAGCAGAAGGAGAGCGGCCGAAGGAACTGGTGTCCGGTGTGCAGGGTGGTGCAGCCCCCCAGGGTGGGACACTGTCGGATCTGTGGTGTCTGCGTGCTGCGTCTCGACCACCACTGTGTCTGGTGGGTTGCATCAAAGCATATGTGCCTCTCACTTGGCTGGTCATCCTTGTTTATCTCTGTGCTTTACCTCCACTCTATTCAATAAATATGAAGGCTACCAACATCCTTTAGATTTTCTAAGCTATGGCCTTAAGTGACTGTATTTCTGATCAAGTCAGATGTGTGTTTTGAGTACAGTCTTGTTTACGTGTATTGATTGAAACATATTTGTACGTGGTGTCGACATTGAGTACATTCCACATTTATACTTAGTGTTAAGTGAACATATCCTTGCTGTCATCTACCTCCACAGTTGTGTGTGTAGGTGTGACAATGTGTGACCGTGCGTGTGGCGTAACCTGTGTGTATACATGTGTGTATGGGTGTCCTCTCCGTCGCTGTCGGCGCAGGATAAACAGCTGTGTGGGACAGGCCAATCACCGCAGCTTCCTGCTGACACTCCTCCTCTTCCTGTTGACCTCCCTGTATGGGATCAGCCTGGTGCTGCAGAGTGTGTGTCCCGGACAAAACCTCCTCACCGCCCTATTCTACTGCCCCGGGGTTTACAACCAGTACAGGTATTGAGAGCACTGTCTCATACACACACACACACACACAGCACAAAGTTGCACATCTGCTCAAGTACACAAAGACAAATGTATTCAATAATGATTGTGTGCCGTGCACTCACAGTTCCCATGTAGCTGATAGTAATAGCCGATGATAGGCAGCCTTCTATAGCAGCGTTACAGAGAATTCCTTTCTTACTGTAGGGAAAAAATCGTTCACTGAAGCACTGCAGCATGCTTTTATATTTTCTTCAAAATGTAGGCTAATTAAAGTTTCTGTGAGGTTATTTCTTTCATATTGGACATTAGGCTTCCTTCACCATAGTGCCGACCCAGTTTCACGGTGTCTTTTTATTCAGAGCAATGGGAGAGAGGATCTGAAGTAGTTTAAATGGGCTACTCTGGCACCTCTCTGACAATTAAACTAACATGCAAGCACCGCTGTGTGTGTCACACTCTGAAAATAGACCTCATTCATCTCAACCTCAGACTATTGGACAGACCACTCTACTGAATGGCCATAATGACCTAAGTAGAAACTCCAAAATAATATTCCTTTTAATTGTGAGCAGTTATTAGAGTGTGCTCATTGAGAAATACAATTAAAATCTTTTTAACTGAACTGAGAGTATTTTATAAGTGTGCATGCATGTTTCAAATTTTGAATACGTTTGGGCTGGTATTTAACTATTTCACTTTCAGCCCAGGGGTTAGGATTAGCAACATCCTTCTGTAGCTCCGCCTTTGCTTTGTTTTACTCATAGAAAGGAAAGGGGATAAGTTAATCATACTGGATGAAAGCTTCTCTAAATGTTTTATAGTGTCCTTTACATCCCACACTGTGGGATTAGGTGGTAAAACCAAGTGTTGTATGTGTATGGACACCAGGGTTGTAATGTTTTGATTTTTATTGAGTGAAGTTTTAGAATTTAACAGTAATAACCTTGCACACGCTTACATTTTAGGTACATGTATTGTTTTATTATCAAGCAGCAGTAGGATGGGTCATGTTTTTGTGTGTGTGTGTTCCAGCACTGCGCTATGCTTCACCTGTGCATGGTACTGCAGTATAGTGACTGGAGGGCTGCTCCACCTGCTGGTACTGCAGGTCATTAACATCAGCTACAATGTGACTGAGCGCGAGGCACGCATTGCCATGCGAGACAAAACCGCCCGCAGCTCCTTCTGGGGACTCATCGTGGACACTGGTGTCTACTCTCAAGGTTTCCGTGGCAACTGGGTGGAATTCATGACGATGGGAGACAATCTGAGTCCACCCTCTCCTGCCCCTACGGACTTTGTGTAAGAGAACTTGACGCAGTCTGACTGAACAGTGTGTTTAGGCCTTATGGCTGCTGTACTGTCCATGGCCACTGGATGGCAGCATGGCTCCTTTTTACTTCAGTCTCACTGGCCTTGTTGCTTGGGAGCAAACCGGGAATCTACCAGGAATGTTACCAGCAAGCCTTAGTTGAGGGGTTCCTGGGTTACTGCTGTGCTACCAGAGTTGACACAGAGCAATAACAACAACCAACCCTAATAAGGCATCCACATCCACTCTCTCATTAACCTCTTCCCCTCCCTCCATTGCTTGCTGCCTCGTTCCACTTTCATCTCTCTATCAATGTCACTATTTTCCTCACACTGGTTACCTTTTTTCTCCTCTATATTCTAGTGCCTTGCTGGGTGTCACAGCAAACCATGCGAGAAAGAGTAAAATAATATGTGTTACTCGTAAGAGAATTCTCTTTTCACTATTTCACTTGTTCCTCTCCACAGGGAGATTGGAGCACAGGGTGAGCTACAGAACAACAGCGGCAGCGGCACTGCCGACAAACGTGCTTGAACCTGGTCCTCCAGTTGAAGGAGGGTCTCTGGGTCTCTTTACTCACTACACCGCCTCCTTCCCCCACAAACCCTTATCAACAGTATTCACAAAAGAAGGAACCTTACTGCAGCTTTAATGTGCAGCTTGGTGAAATGGGTCATGGATATTTATCAAACATCTCAGCACAAGTCAGACAATCAGGCTAATAGATGTTTCAGTGTGTTGATGCATTAAACATAAAGAATGATTGGATTACACAAAGAAAGGTTAGTTGTGATATGAATTAAACATTACTCTTTTAAGTTGGTTCAAACTGACTCCTGAATCAAACGGCTTTAGAAAAAATAAATCAATACATGTTGACATCAGCTGGAGAAATCAAAGTCTGGTTTCCAACTGCTTTTTTAAATTTTTATTTCATATCTACAGTTATGAACTCTGTGTGTGTGTATGAGTTTTGTCTTCTACAGTGAAGGTTTCTCCAGTGGAGAAGAGCGGAAGTCAGGCAGAACCTCAGCCACTTTTTGTCTCAGCTTCTCCCGCCTCACTTCCCTCTCTCTCTCCTTGCGCAGCAGACACGGTAACTGTTGCCAGGCCAGGAAACACCCTCGCAACACCCGTCTAAAACACATAGAGACAAACGGGACCAAAGCCAACAAAACAGTGCAAAGCCATTTTAAGGAAAAGCGCTGAATGAACTATTTAAATATTTTTTGTTGAAAGCATATTTCACTTGCATATGTCACAAAAATATTTGACTATATCAAGAGGTTAGAAAGGGTATTATTATAAGTAAATAAATAAAATATCTTTCCCAGGTCTAGTGATCAGTCAGCCCAAAGAGATTGTGCCAACTAGTTTTGCTCAAAGTTTCTACCAGGGTAGCAGAGTAAAACTGAAGCAGTTCAGGAGACAGGCCTTGAATACAGTTAAATATAGCGTTTTATGTTTTAAATTAAGTTTTTCTGCTGAGCAACAGAAAAGAAGAAAACAGTCATTCAGATCTATTCTACCATAGATCTTCACTTTTTTTCATTTTCATGTTCATTTCAATCACCAAATCGGTCTGATATTGCTTTGTAACTGGCATTAAGAAAGGTCTTACAATGTCTTTAATTTCATGAAACTTGAGGATGTGCTGTTATTTGGTTATATTATTGGGAAACAGAGCAGCACCCATACAGTGTCCATATGGGAAAGCCACAGGTAGCTGACCTGTCATTGTGTTCCTGAGCCAATACTTGGCGGTCCCACTCCACTAGCCTTTCCTGGGTCACATGGTCCAGGAGTGCCAGTAGGACCCTCCTCACAGTGTGCGCGCGATAAAAACGCTCCGCTCGCGCTTCCAGAATCATCCGCCAGTCCTTCATCTGAAACAGGCAACACTCACTCAGAAGCAGATAATGACATTTTTAGTTTGTAGCACGAGTATTACATTTACATTTTAGGCATTTAGGTGATGTTTGTACCCAAACTATTGTATAGCGCTTTGGATAAAATTGCTATATAAATGCAGCCATTTAGCATTTGCCATTTACAAACTGACCCACAAGTACAATAAGTTAATATCCATTAAAACATTATTACATTAAGTCCTTAGTAACAAAGATGTGATGGGGATGGCAATAAACTAGAAGAGGATAGAAAGTTTTTTAGCTTTTTTTTTTTTTTTTTAAGTCAGGGCAACTAAAACAATCGGATGGTTAGAGGAGGAGATTAGAAAAAGGTGTAGCCTGAAAAGATGTGGTCTCAGTCACTGGCAGAGGATGGGATGTGAGTGCAGTCCTGATCGAGTGAATGTGTGCGTATACACACCCTTTTCCAACAGCTTAGGCTCCTTCGTAGCAGAAAGTGTTGGTGTAGCTGGTCAGCCAAGGCTTCTTTCTGAGACAGGGACTCGCTTGCAGATTGCTGCCAGGCTAGTATGCACCGCCTCAGGAGGAAGAGATTGTGATGGCGCTCAGCCAGCTGGAGGGGATTGAAAAGAGAAGCGCCAATGCACACTGATGAATGCATCCACACTCACAGGTGCCAGGTACAAACAATGAAATGAGAAGTTTTTTGCTTTTGACTGTTGCACATCTAAAAAAAGCTTTTTACTTTGTTGGTGAAACACGTGCACACAAGATATTCTGAGATTGATTGTGATTCGACACTAAGGCAGTAGCATTTTGAAGAAATGCATAATGAAAATGAACCTCTATTCTATCTATCTATCTATCTATCTATTCTATCTATTGCCTGAGAATACACAGTGCAGTATGAAATGGTATGTGGTGCTTTATAATAGTAATAAATATTTATATAGCACTTTTCAGAAACAAAATTACAAACCGCTTCACAATAGGATAAAACAGTAAAAAAAAGTACCAGCCAGGGATAAGGTAAATAGAATAAATACAAAACGGAGAAGACAACAAGCATATAATGAATAAAAGCCAAAGATCATAGAAAGGCCTTATGATAAAAGTACGTTTTAAGAAGTCTTAAAGTAATCATACGACATCAGACAGGCAACCCGTGTTTTGGTTAAAAGCATCGCTGCAGAATTTTGAACACAGTGGAGCCGTTCATCTTTTTGGACAGGGCAATGCAGTAGTCAAGACGAGATGAAATAAAAGCACGTATAATTTCACTTAGTTTGGTTGAAGACGGATCACATTTTTGTTCCTGAGATGGAGAAAACTGAACAAACCCTTTAGTATGTTAAAACCTAATATGTGGATTTAGAGGACTGAGGGCTGAATGTTATATGTGCTCTACACTGGGGTGAGTGGGGCTCCCCATGGTGACATTTGAGACAGACAGGACTGTCGGTTACCTGTATGTTGGTTTGTTTGAGGTGAAGGAGGCGTTGCCATGGTGCTAGGCCGTGCCGCAGTAACAAATTTCTGTGGTAGTGCTGCCGGGCCAGTGTCTGGAGCTCCTGTTCTCTTTTCACTTGCCTTTGTTTGTCCTGTTCTCTCTGGATGGACACACACACACACACACACAGTAAGTGTGTGACATTAATCAACGTGCTAGAAGTTGTCAGAGGAGTTGTTCTGTGAGTCATTCTGTGAAACACAGGACTGTTTCCTGTATTCTGACTCATGTCTTTCAGTTGCTCAGTGTGCTTGATTTAGTATTTCTCACCTCTCTCTCCTGCCTTTTCTTCTCCCTCCTCGTTTCTGCTGCTCTGTGTTTCTCCTCCTCCTCCTCCCTCTGCCTCTCCTCTTCAACGGCCTTCATATGCACCTGAAAAGTTGTTTCAGACTATTACACCTCCGCAACACAAAACACACTTCCACAGGCACATCTGTCCATAATGTCCTCTGAAGCCTCAGCTTAGACAATTTATAAAGCAGACGATTACAACTTGCAAAGAAATCTGAGACTCCCCACTAGCTGGAGCCTCCATAATATAACTCCATCTCTCACCAGCTTTTCCTCTTCCTTCTTTCTCCTGAGTTCCTCTACTTCCCTCCTTCGTTCTGCACGCTGCCGAGCACGCTCCTCCATGGCTTTGGAGAGAGAGACGGAGAGAAGAGGTGAGTTGGGCACAAGGTATTCTGAGGTGCGACAGGATCTCAGCAGTGGATATGTGCATGTTTGTGTCCCTTCATATTCTGACCATGTAGCTGAAACTTGATCTAAACACGAGTGCTGCTGTCAGAGAACTTTGAACCCGTTTTATTTCTTCTGCTAAGGTTAAGGCTGCATACATCTGACTCGAGACCATGAAATTCAATTTCTTGTATTCCAGACGAGCTAGAGCATTCTGTGGCCATCCACTCGAATGATCTTTCCGCGTGTGTACTTGTTGTGTATATGTACGTGTGTATCTGTGTGTATGTATTTGTGTGTTGTTAAGCCGCAGTAGCGGAGTGGAGCAATGTGCTGACTGACCTGTGACGATGGGATGGGGGCAAGGCTGGCGGGTGACTGCTTTCCCGGGAGGTGCACAGTGGCCAGCGGATTCTCCAGGGACGTTCAGTGACCTGGAATTGTAATCATCGAACAAAGAGCAGGAAGGGATGTTAAGAAATGTAGATCTAGGCAAACTTTCTCCCAACCAACCCCATCAGAAATATGTCCCCAGATTCACATCTCTCTGACCCTCTCATAATAATGAATGGGCAACTTTTGATCAGCGAAGAGTTCAACAACAACAACAAGCACATTTTCAAGCTTAAATTTGAAAAAAGAAGCTTCAATTCAATATAATATACACACTTACCTTTTCAATTACTCAACTGAGTGCTACAAATTAACGTTTTCATTTGTAGTCACAGAAATATTTAACTATGAACTGTATTTGAAAGGGTATTATTTCTGAGTAAATCTAAAAATACATTTTTTTTTAACCCATGTTAAGCAACCAGGCAGTCCAAAGAGACAATGACCAACTAGTTTTGTTATTAGTTTCCCTCTGGTGGAAAGACACTCCAACGTATAATGTACTACACAGGGGGCTGCAGTGGAAAAGGTTAGTATAGTAGAGACTTCATATCAAGTTACAATATGCATTAACAGTACTGTGCAAAAGTTCTGTAAAGCGAAGATGCTTTCAAAAAAATGAGTACTGTACTATACTGTACAGTATATACTGTACTGTACTGTACCTATTCACTGGAATGGCAAATACATCCCTATAATCCTCCACATCGGCGAAGGCACAGCTCTGTATACTGAATGGTCCATATTCCCACACAATTTCTAACTTATTTGTCCTTCATGTTTTAACCTCTAACAGGTTATCTTACTGGAACATTAAACATTCTGCAAAAACCAGGATGCCACGTCATGAAATATTCACTGTGACTACAGATCTATATTCAGACAGACTTTCTCCAAACCCCATCAGAAATCTGCCCACATCTCCCGTACATGATAATGGATGGCCAACTTTTAATTGGTGAGAGTTTATAAGCGCCACCATATTGTCAAGCTTGACTAATATGCGTTGAACAGACCATAGTAAACCTTGAATCAGCCTGCAGTAAAGGGAAGTCTAAAGGGATGTGATATATTGTTTTAATGAAATTGATCCTTGAATGGTGATCACTCCCACCTCAACTAAATAATTATTGTTGCAAATTGCTCTATTCTTAGTTGCCTTCAATTACCTGATTGGAGACACATATATTACTGCTCCTTGATCATTTCTAAAATTCTAATTAAAGTAAAATATTGATATATGGACTGCAAATAATTTAAAAGTGACAAAATGGAGTCAGACAATTTCCAATCCCTTCTGCCTATCAGGCAAGGCTTACAGCCGAGGGACTTTGCCTTGAATGCACCAATACATGATACACCCAAATAGAGCCTGGGTGCCTCTCTTTATTTCCTCAGGTACAATGAGCCTACCTGTGCTCTTTAGGGTCAACATTGAGGCTCTTTGGCCTGGAGGCTGCAGGGGTTGACAGCTGGGTCAGCTGTGCAGCTCTCTGTGCTTCCAGCTTCAATCCCATCATGCTTTGTTCATCCTGTAGCTGTGCAATTTGTTCTTGCTGCTCCTTGAGAAGTCTCCTCTGCTGTGTGATGGTTTGCTGCTGGGTAGCATGCCTGTGCTCAAACTGGCTGCCCAGTAACGCTGTGCTTCGAAAACGGGTAGAGTTAATACCCCCGCCCCCCTCATCTCTCTGCTGTGCCTGGCGGAGCTCACCAGCAGTCAGTGCCGCAT
>CABFOQ010024613.1:0-33996 GCA_900660455.1 Gephyroberyx darwinii
CATTATAATAATTATAATGATAATGATCTTTATATAAATAAACAAATAAATACATGATCTTTATATAAATGAAGATTATTATTCTGTATTATTGGGGAGTAAGAATAACCTACACCTTCAGTGTAGGTTATTGCGTTCATCAAGCGGAGAGAGCGCTGGGGTCCCCTCTCCTCCTTCAGTAGCTCACACACTGGGCGCACTAATGCGCTTCTTGGCCTCACGCTTCAAATCAGACCACTTTTTTTCATCTCCTCCAGGGTCCGTGGCTCAGAACTAACAGCGTTCACTGCTTCAGTTACTTTCTGCCATTCAACTTGTTTTGTTTTGTTGGTAATGCCAGAGTTTAGGCTTCCAAATAATACGTGTTTTCTTCTGTCAATTTGATCAACCATTATTTCAAGTTCACAGTCGGTAAAATTGCACTTCTTCTTCTTCAATTGCTTCTTAAATGCTTCCGTCATTTCTCCTCAAAACTAAACTAAATGCTGGCCCTTTATATGCAAACAAAGCAATTGGGGGTGTGTTGGAAGCCGTTTATAGTAAATTGTGGGCATGGTCAGAAGGCTTGTGCACATGCGCACAATTTCAGGATGATTGAGATAAGGAAAAAACACGTGGGAGCAGACGTGCATGGGGTTTTATAAATCTGACGAAAAGACTGCGTATGCATGTTTCCTGTTTTGTGTGTACACAGATTTCTACACCTAAATATACACAGAGTTTTATACATTTGGCCCCAGATTTTCCCCCTGCTCTAAATATCTATAAATACAAAGAGGCAAATGTACTTCTTGCTATCCATACTTACTATTGGTAACGAGGGAGGTAGCCCGATCATTTTCTCCTGTTTTTATGTATGTACACTATTTCATAGAAATTTCAGACACATTCGTTGATAACCATTGTATGAAAAACGTAACACCTTCGAGCACATCCTTTGCAGCGATTATGGGTACTTTAGTCAGCTGTGCCTTGTGCCTAGCTAATTCACCGTCATACCCATAATCACAGTAAAGAACGACCTCTGGGGTATTGTTACCATAGTAAATGTTCTATCAAAGTGAAATATCACTTTAACAATGTAGGCAGCTAGGCTTGGATTCACCCTCTGGGATTATGGGCTGAGCTTGATGGGCCCAGATGTTTCCAGAGAAAAGACACAAATGCTAATTACTCTGCATATCTCTAGGCTTCTCACACAGAAACAAGCCTTGTAAGCACCTAATATTCTCAGACTCATCTCTTGGCAGAAAGACTACACTTTTTTGTCTGAATCATCTCATGTAATTTATTTTCAGATGGCTATGAGTCATGAACTGGAGTTGCTAAATTGGCTTCTTACCAAGGTACTAACCCCACCCATGTATATTGTACAGTATGTGGAATGTTGTGTACCTGGGCAGCCTGTTTTGAGTCAGTATTACAGAGCAGACTGGTTCGCAGCAGATAACCACACCTTGATTTAACTTTAAATCATTGAAACGTCATAATTGAAACGCTTATATTTCAGATAAAATTAAATGTAACTGGATTCAATGTAGAGGCAGTACTGAATATTGTAGTCGCTTACACTCCTTCCTCCCCACTGGCTTATCTGTTTATGTGCTTATGATACGTTATTGTTGAGCAGGGCAGACAGATCTGGGATGGCCTATAAGCTGTTGTAGTTAGACACAACACACAGTGTAACACTCAAGAGACCACAGGCTCTTTCTTCCCAGTTCTTCAACCCAGATTCGGGGCAGAGTTTAGGCAGTGTTTTTTATTTAAGCACATGTGGTTTACAGCTGACAGGCTGCAGGGGCGGCAGAACACAAGGCCTGCAGTTCAGGTGATTTGTCATTAGATGAGGTTCATTAAGGCTGGCAGTACATTGTTGGGCTAACTACTGATGTGGAACCGAGGCATGAATCAGGCAATGAGACACACAGCACGCTACACTCACAGTTGTAGTGATGATGTTGATGCATTGCTTTTAAATAGGGATACCACTGAATTTCATGTTGCTAATGCCACACAAAAGTCCCTTATTGTCAGAAATGAAGGAGTATCTGTGATGCCACACTGATGTACACCTCTGATAAGAAAGAATTTTAAAACATGGATGTAGTGATTGTAAATTCAGGCAGTGTGACATTGTGGGGATATGGGCGTATTTTCTGGTTTATATGTTATGTTATAATAACATTAAGCTAATTTTGGTATAAAAACTCAAATAAACTCTGGCTTCTAGCTATGAGTGAAAATGAGTTATGCTTACTAACATTGACATTGAACATTGAACTATCCTGGTACACAGGAAGAGCATATGTATTTTTATTTTTTAAATAGAGTGGTATTGTCCTTTAAGTCCAGCTTATCCTGAATGAAGACACGGTTGACCTAATTTCTGGGGTTACCAGCTCGAGCTGATATGGATGAAATGCGTCTAGGTTTAAATACATAGCATTTATTTGTGATGATCTGCACGTCTGCTTTTTAATATGCAGTACATGCACTAAGAAAAATTATGTAAGGGAAAAAAACCCAGGAAGAATTGGTATCAGTGTTCAAATGTATGAATTATTTATTGCACATGGAACAGAGATTTGTGTAATGGCTATACAAAACACGGATGGTTGCACATACAGTATGTATCATGCAGACTGTGTTTAAAATTCTGATGGGAACGTTTTCATTCATTGTGTTTTAAAAAAAATAATCATCATTTAGCTTTAATTATGACGTAAGATCATCCATGAATTAACTGGACCAAGTCAGTGATGATTTTAGGACTGATGACACTCACAACAACTGCGTAGGAATGCATGTTACTCAACAATTTTTTACTCAACACAATTTCAGCAGGGTTAATACATTCAAAATGACCTTGACTGTGCTGACAGAGTGGTGTCAGTGAGACATGTTAAGCTGAAGGGGAACATTTCCAAGCCACTGATTTTGACTAGTCACATGACTTTCCATCGGATCAAGCAATGTTCTTAGCCAGTGCTGACATTATACACAACACATGTTTGTGGCACCCAAATCACATCCAATTCTGCAAACAATGGTTTTTTGCTCAGTGATTTGAATTCAACAATGAAAGGGCACATATAAACATGTTTAGCGAAGGACAGTCTAACAGGGATACCCACAATTGCTTGCATAGAATTTTTTTTTCTTTGTCTAAAGCACCATTTTTCATTTAATATATGAAATCAGGTATTGTGAAGTTTTACTTTAGACTCGGCAGAATGTTAAACTGTGCTGTATGAATACTGTGAGCAATATACAGTTTCCATGTCAGTGGAAGTGCCACTGACATGTAGAAATGTGCTGGGTGATTGATTACTTGTCTGACCAGTGTCTATGACAAACAAATCCTTACACAAATGGTTGAAACTGATGAAACTGCTGTCAATGAGCATATTCAAGCTGTTTGTTTTTCTCTCCAATGTGTTTATTAATGAGTCATTTTTGGACATTTAAAGATAAGGTGCATTGTACGTGGATTGCATTCATTCAGTTTTTGAAGTCAAACATACACAACGTTCATTTCCAGAATGTTGTTGCACAAATATTCCTAAAACTAAATAGGAAATCTCAGAGAAAAAAACAAATCACGGAAGTCGTCTCTACTCGATGACATGGACTGGGGACTGGTTGACTATGACTTTGTCTGAAGAATGTGGCCTTAGCGGGCCTGGGGGCATTGACACTGAACAGACTGGAGAGTCATTAACCCTTTCTCTCATTCACACAATCTCTTTCTGTTTTATCCTGTATTTTTAATATTTAACAGTTTTTTCCACCAATCAATGCTTTGTGGCTTGCTTCCTCTTGATTTGCCTTTAATCATCCTCTCTTTTGTTTCTACCCCATTTATCCCCAATTGATTTCCTTTACCATCCCCTGGCCTTTCCACACCTTCCTACCGCTCTACCCTCTTCTACCCCTTTCCTTCCCTACCACCCTGATACACTTTTCCTCTCCAGCTGGGTTTGTGAAGTCGCCAATGTCTGAGACTAAGCTCACGGGGGACACCTTTGAGCTGTACTGCGACGTGGTTGGTAACCCCACGCCAGAGATCCAGTGGTGGTACGCTGAGATCAACCGAGCAGACTCCTTCAAGCAGCTGTGGGACGGAGCCCGCAAGCGTCGGGTATCCATCAACACGGCCTACGGTGCCAACGGGGTCAGTGTGCTCGGCATCACGCGCCTCACGCTGGAAGACTCTGGGACCTATGAGTGCCGGGCCAGCAACGATCCCAGGCGCAATGACCTCCGGCAAAACCCTGGCATCACCTGGATCCGCGCCCAGGCCACCATTTCGGTGCTACAGAGTGAGTGGTCTATGTCCTGTAGTACCTAGATGGTGAACAATCCCCTGTCCCAACCACCCCACTCTGTAAAAACCCCACAAGCGCCCACCTAAAACAAAACACCAGCCACTTGTTATTTGTTCATTTTAAGAGGGTTTTTTTTGTAAGCAATTGTACCAAAATGTACTATTTTAACTCGTCCTTTAAGCCCTTATACCAGTGTTGCCATTTGTGTCTTATTTTTGTTCATTTATTTTAGTTTGGTTTGTTATGGATAGATCCTTGTGTTCTCTTCTCCAGTGAATTCGGTAAAATCCCTGCCTCTCCCAAAATCCCCTGAGCGTCTTGTTATAGATGACCACAAACCCAGAAGCCTACCCCAGTCTCTGTCTACATTCACCTCTTTCCTCCAATGCCAAACTTCTGTTCTTACTCTGTTCTTACTCTGTCTCATGTGTCCTTTTTACAATATTCTGATCATAATTTTTTTTCTCTGTATCCTAATTTCACCCATTTCTTATTCTTGGGTTTATTCGTGATAGTTTTTACGTTCACATTATGTTGTGTCTCTGGCGTTGCGTGGATTGTTTTAATTACTTCAAAGCCCTGTCTGCAACATGTAGTGGAGAACTAGTGGCGCTTTGAAGTAGTGCCGCTTTTGATTTGGCTTTTCACTCTGGGCGAAGTGTAAATGGAACTGTAAGAAGACACAAGGAGGAAGCCGTTCAGGTGTAAAGAGTGATCCCTGCTGTCAACTCTTTCCTGATAAAAGCAAACATTTTCTGCTTTCATATTTGTGGGGTAATCCAATAAAGGATAAGACCATGTGAGGGTCTTCAGTGTCTCTTTCCTCTTTCAGATAAGAGAGAGATTTCACTTCCACAAAGGACAGTCTCTCTGGACTTGCCTGTGCACTGTGTAACCTTGTGCCTTCTTAGCCATTAAGTGTGTGACTGTGAATCAGTAATGACATTATATCGTTTTCCCCTCTGCTGTATGCATACAAACATTCAAACATGGTGAATGTCACTGGACCCTTTTAATCTGTACACGGCTCAGTGCCCTGCCCACTGGAGCAAAAGGAGATGTGGAATGTTGTTAGTCACAGTCAAGCTCTCTGAGAAGCTAGAGGAGTCTGCTCCTTGCTGGTTCTTCTGAGCAATAGCGACTGATCAGACTATCAGACTATCAGACTGTCTTACAAATTTTGTTTGCTGTACTGTTTGAGCACTATTTGATTAGGTGTAGGGTCTAGGACACTTCACTAACACTTAAAAGAAGTGCAATGGCTGGCAACTGCTGACCTGTTTTACTTACTTGCCTCACTTCACACATTTCTGCCACCAAGTAGTTTCTATCAAACCTGCAATAAAACAAACTTGCATAATATATTGCTCAATATATTCTGTCATTACTGAGAGTTAACGTTCTTCTTATATACATGTAATATGTCCAAGTTATCACATGTATATAACAGGCTATACATAATGGCCCGTTGATGTGAATGTATAGTTTGTAGCTGGGGAACATGTTAAAATGTGATTGTCTTGTTTTAGTCTTTTAGTTTGTGATTGTGTATAGCTCTGCTGTACTCTAACTCAACATATGGTTATTCATATCCATGCACAGGAAGCTTCTGATGACTACTCTTTTTTGGCATTTAGATTTTTTAAAACTGAATGCAGATTCAATTTTAAACTTTCCACATATCATGCATGCCCACATAAAAACTGCATTGAGAAACATGTGCCAAACGTATTGCACAGATCTCAGTGGACTTTGGGAGTACAGGCCTACTGTACCATTCCAAGCAATGTAGCTCTTTAAAAAGGGAGCATAAGTTTGTGTTACTTTTCAAAACAATATATGTTAGTCGTAATAGTATGCGTTGTTATTAATATACTGTATTTTGCATTGGCTCAAGTGGCCCACTATTCTCTCTCTGTGCACAATATAGCATTTCCTGGCAACTCTCTCTGGAGGTACACGTATTGTAATGTATGTCAATGTCATGATATGAAAAATACAAAATACAGAGTTAGCCGAGCAGGTCACTGTGTGTCCACTATTTAATTTAATTGATTTCTCCTCTGAGCAGGGGTGTTGCAACTAAAATGTAATAAACATCCTCTCTAGTCAAAATTTAAACAAAACCATATAATGTGATAAATTGCCAAATAATAATAATAATGACATCTCAAGACTGATATAGCAATGCTTTTTTAAAGTTACTTGTAATGTAGTAGTTACCAGTTAATGTACAATACAATATTAATGTAACTGTAATACTGTATATATATTACATTTTGATAAGATAATGCATTATCCAGCAGTTATGACATTATCAGTTGCAAGGTGTCCTACAAACAACCTTCAGAGAAAATCGCCTGTGGACCACTGTGCCTTCGTTGCCAAATGTTAATTTATGTACCTGATGTTTTCTGTTCCTGAGCTGCTATTAATAGCATACGTGGTTCTGCATGGTGGGGGAGAGAGAGAGAGACAGACAGAGAGCGAGCGAGCGAGCAAGAGAGAGAGAGAGAGAGAGAGAGAGAGAGAGAGAGAGAGAAATCCCCCTGGGTATTGGGTATACAGAACTGCAGGAAGAAGGTGCCATGAATGCTAATAGAAGTCACTCGCCAGTCCCAGTAGCCCCCTCCCCCTCCTCTCTCTGTTTTACTAGTGGGCTTGCAGCAGCAGCCAATAGTAGGATTATGACGCTCCTCCTCTCTGCTCCTCCCCTCCGGGGCTCCATTGTTGCCATGGTTGGCCAGCCCTGGAGGAGGAGGAGAAGCAGGGCGGAGGAAGCTTCCTTCTCACTATTCACGGCAGAGCAGAGGGTGCTCTCTGATGACACTTCCTGCTTCCTGAACACCCTTGAGAAATGGACCCTGACATTGTTTAGTTGACCATGCATAGCAATTCAGAGGGTGAAGTAATTTGGGTTGTCATACAGCGGTAATGTAAAATGTAAAAGGTCAATGTGGTATTAACATAAGCCCGGATCTTGTAGTGTATTGCTTATTTTACTACCGTATTGTGATGGCTCGCGAAGTGTAATCCAAGTAAGAGGTCATACATTTCCTGCATTACAATGAAGCAATTACAATTACTCCAGTCTCACTTTATATCATCTAGTTTCATTTGAGAAATATGTTCCTGGAGGAATAAAACATATATCAGTACAGTTACAGTATGCTGGACAATATATGACCAAGGAATATATGCAATGACCAAAGAAGTGAAATGAGACGGGCACAATAACAATTGGATATATGGATTTATCTTTATGGATTTGTTTCTTTATTTGTTTAAATCAAAGATTGTGTTAGGGAGTGGTTAGTACTGCTATAGTCTTGATGTTGATGTAGTGATATAGTGTTGGTGTTGATTAGAGTAGTTTGTCAGTCTATTTAAGAATTCACACAGCTACCCCACTGACAATTACTAGGAAACTAAATTAGCTACATAAATGTTTTTACATTGAAATTAGCTGTAAGCATGTAAGCAAAAGATCCAACATTTTTTAAGCTTGTAGCTACTGCAAGCTTCCTCTACCACAATTACTAAATTATGACAAATGTTAGTATAGTAAATGAGAACAAAAATGGCAATATAGGTCTACATAGTAACAAATGTATTAGGGAAAAAAAACATCACAGCAAGGCTTCAACAGTAAATAGAAATCAGATAACAAACACACACCATTACTCAATAGATTATAGTTTGATGCAATTAATTCCAGCTGTTTCATGTGCTTCTGTTTTGTTTGTGCGTTGCGTGCAAATTTGTCCTCAGTTCATTAATGCCGTGCTACACAGGTTTTACAAAAAACAAACAGTTTACAGCTGCTATGGGAGGAAGCATTAGTGTAGTTTTTGAGCCCAAGTCTGTGATAGGGTTTGACTGTTTCTGTCTTCCAGAGCCAAAGATCAATGCCTCTGATCAGACCATCCTACCAGCGGACACCCCTGGACCGCCTGTCACCTTGCAGTGTAACCTGACCAACACCCACAATGCCCACCTTGAAAGCTTCTGGATGAAGAATGGGAAGGAGATCCCCGAAACACGGACAGAGCTGAAAAACACAGTATACAGGTGACAAACACCTTGCCACTGAGGGTCGTGATACACTGGAGGGGGGGCAGCAACATAGATGGTTAGATGAGACCCAGGACCTAAAATCTATTTTAGTTCCTGGCAAATGGGAAGTAGCTGTTTGCACAGCTACTTGCTACGTAACATGTGTGAGGTAACTCCTTGAACTATCGTGCCCATTTTCCAAGAATTACCCTGCATATCGCTGCCTTAAGACAAATATTGAACTGGACCTGTGCATCCAACTACAAATGGAAAACACTATCACAGCCTGAAGTTGCAGCTAGTTGTTAGTTCCTGCTGTCACACAGTGAAGCCATCGGGGGACAAAGCTACTGTCGCCCCTGTAGACATACCAGAGACTCTCGCTAGCCACAAGATAAGACCAATTGGTCACTTCCTTGTCACATTACATCAGTAATACACTGAAGACTACAGCTAAAATATCTATGCTGCCCTTCCCTACAGAATCCAGGGTTCTTGTTTTGGAATAAAACAGCAGAATGCCAACATTTTTTCTCTCACAGGCTTGTAGGTCCTTCAGATAGTCACAGCTGTAGTCCAAACCACTTACTAGTCTAGTAAATTGAAATGAGCATATTTTTTCATTCTAATTACAATATAAGTGAGTCGCAAAATAATAAATGAAATCTATGAAATAACTTTTTGTGTAATTTTGTGTTTTGTTGCAGAGTCAATAAACCAAGGGCAGATGATGCTGGGGAATACACGTGTGTTTACACATTTGAGTTGGCACCAAATGTAAATGCTACTATTGAAGTAAAAGGTAAGATTCCTCTGCCAGACAATAATAAATGAACCATCTGATAAATTAAATGAATGACAATACACGTGTATCTGCTTCAAAAGATGTATGCCCTTTGTCCAACAAATAGTTTTCTGTATGTGGTGTCTGCCAGGTATTCAAGTTTATTTCATGTCATCTGAATGTGGCAATCTACAGAGAGAGATAGAGAGATAAAGGCGTCCTACAGAAGTTAACAGACTAAAGCTGTGTGAAGGGAGTCCTTGCTGACAAAGATGTTTGGGTTCATCCAGTGCAGTGGTGATGACAGGGAGCAATCCTGAGGCTGTTGTCACTCTGGGATTTCACTGAGATGACAGTCTAGCAAAAGAGACAGGCAGTGCACATGCTCACCAAATATGAAAACACAAGCCCAGAGCGTGTATGAGTTATACACTTTGAACAATTGTATTAAACCTGTTTCCAATTTTTTCATATTTACAAATTAATAACTGATTTCATAGAATTTTGATAGTAATTTTCGGTTAAAGTAGACATTGCAATATGTGCACAACAGGATGATCCATTCAATAGCTAGAAAAGCTAACCAAGGAACTACCGTGTTGGTTTCATTCAAGCTGACAGCTCAGCCGTCGACTTGAATAAGGGATCTTCTCTAGTGAGAAAGGGCAAGTGAAACCCTGTCCAAGAGAAGCTTGACAGTGTGAAGTGCTTAAGCCAATTTGCTGTGGCATGGCTAGGTTGCATACTGAGCATGCCCTGCCTCTTATTCCGTGGCTGTCTTAAAGCACTGCCTGATTGCGTAACATGGGTGATGACCATGTGTGTTCTGCTTTCACTGGCTCACGAGATGACGATACTCATTCAAACTGCAGTAACCTCGCCATCGGCAGACTGCAGGCCTGTGGCTGTTTAGGCTTGCTTTTAACTAAAATGACAAAGCATGATTTTCTACTTTGAATACATTCCATGTGTAGAAAATATAGGCATGCAGAATGTTTTGATATCTGCAGTAGGTACCATTGCAGGATCTTATCAAATAATTTTCTTCCATGCTCTTACCATTTTATAGAGGTGTTTGAGATCTTTTGTGACTCAGGTAGCAAGTCCACCGTTATGCTAGCCAGCCTTGCTCTGCGCTCCTGGCAGCAGTTCACTGAGCTCCCTCGCCTACAGTGTCCTTGGCACTCTCATCCTTGCAGGACTCAGCTCAGAGGCAACAGATGGAGGGTTGTGTGATGTTGTCGGATTAAGGCTCTGAATCCGGTCCCAGCCATCTCTATGGCAGGAGTGGAGTTTATTGTCTGTGATACTAAGCTTACCTCATAACTCATAGCTCTCAAATTTTAATATATTTTTAAGGACATTTCTCTGCAAAAATTATGTATTTTAGCTTGGGTATTGGTAACTTCATTGTCCAAGTGTATGTATTTTTACAAAAATCATCACGATCGCAGCATGAAACTACTTAAACACTTTTAAATGGCGAAATAAAAAATGTTATTGCAAGTGTTATTACATATTTATTTTGTATTGACACTTTAGCATCTGATGTCATCCTTATTGGCATTTTTTCCAGTCTTATTGACAGCTATGGTCTTGCTCCACACATCTCTCTGACATTCATATAATGACCTCAGTCTATACCTCAGTCTAGCACAGGGGGATTAGCAATCACGGGCTGTCAGGAGTGTGAAATGGAGGTTTCTGCCTGTTTTAGCGCCACGCAGAGGGCTGTCTCTGCGCTGTCAGTCATTGGCATAATACAGTCAGGATAAGGCAGGAATGAGCTTGGCCACTCCCCTGCACAGGGAGCACGTGTGCGCCATAATTAGAGTGGGGTGATGTCACCAAAAAGCTCAGACCCCTCCTGCTCCATCATCCACACAACTGAAAAATGCTCACTCCAGGCCTCTCCCTTATCCTGCTTAATTGCATGGAAGGAATTATTGTAATTTCGAGGATTAGTGGAAAAGCTGGAACAGTTATCTTACTGATGCTGTACAGAGTTAAATGGAGACTCCTTTGTCTGAAAAACGCAACATCTCTGAATTTCACCTTTGGGAAACAGTCATAGTCATTGTGATCAATGGATCCACCAGTTTGACTCGGCATGCTTTAATTGCACTACTTTTTTACATATCCTTTAATTTCATACCTTTTCATGTTGCCTTTTTACCCTACCAGATTAAATCATTTATCAGAGGCAATTTACAGTATTTTCCTTTGACTCAATGTCTCTGTAATGTGGGATTCACTGTAGAACTATGTCATGGTCTTGGATGAGAACATCTGGAGGCTCTCATGTTATACTGATCCCCCATTGCTATGACCTAATTTTGAAAGAGTCATATTGATTTGCTTTTGTTTATTCCAGTATGATATCCACCATTAAAAAAAGATATCTATGTTTATAAAATGATTGCTTGCCTGAAATCAAAAATAGATTTTAAAGGATAGCAGGTAACTTAAGTGTTTGACAAAATAACATTTAGACTGGATCATCTGTTTTAGAGATATGAAACAATGAACTTCAAGTAATGTTTCCCAGAATGGATGTATAGGATTTGTTCATTAATTGTAAGGATGTCTTTCCTTTGAAGATGTACAGTATGGCATGTGGTCTTCCTCCTTACAGCGCCTTGTAATAAACTTAAATGAACCCATCAGATGTAGATCTGAATGCTTTCTCCTCAGCACGAGTGATCAATCTTGTCCTCACCCTCAAAAGAACCCACTAACCATGCTTCATAACAACTTATCAGCAGCTCATTGTCTCATCAGTGAACTTTATCAGTGAAATGATTTGGCTTCAAGTTAGTAACATTTAAAAGGAAACTGAGACCTTACAGTGAGACAACCCAACCGTGCAAAATCTTAATTACACAGCTCTCATGTTCATGGACATCTCAATAATAAAAATATTTTTTATAGCTAGAACAGCTCATCATGCTTTCCTTATTCATACCATCTGGTAGGAGTTAAATGCTCCTTTGAAAGTTCAACTGCTGCCAACTCAGGTAATTTAAATAACTCATTTTTTTTTCTATTTATTTTGTCATTCCAGCTTCACCTGATATAACTGGCCACAAGCGAAGTGAAAATAAAAAAGAGGGGGAAAATGCGATGCTGTACTGCAAGTCTGTTGGTTATCCACATCCCACCTGGACATGGCGTAAACTGGAGGGAACATCCTACGCGGTATCTCACTATAGCGAACTTTTATTTGCAAAATGTATTCCTACTGTGTATCTACTCCAAATTCATGTAATCGGTTTACTATGTAATTAACTTTGATAAATGGTCACTTTGTTCCAGGACATCGACAACTCCTCTGGACGCTACTTAATCACCAACCGAGACAACTACACAGAGCTGAATATACTGAACTTGGATATAAACACAGATCCTGGTGAATACCAGTGCAATGCCACCAACGTGATTGGTACCACTGCTGTGACCTCTATTCTGCGGGTGCGAAGCCATCTTGCGCCGCTTTGGCCTTTCCTGGGTGTGCTGGCAGAAATCATAATCCTAATAGTCATCATCGTTGTGTATGAGAAACGCAAGAGGCCAGACGATATCATGGACGGTAAGAAAAGTCTTACTGTGTTGCCAGAGATGGGCACAAATAAATTACAAGTATTATTAAAGTATGAGTATATGCTGTAACTAATTAAAATACTGAATGTATTTTCAAAATACACAAGTTCCAAAAATTTCCTGAGCAAGCAGTTTCATACCTAATGGCTAAGTCAATTAATAGAGATACACTGATATTTTAGCAAGTAATCCATTTAATCAATCTCCTGTTGGATAATGAGAAGATTAGTATACATTTACTTGCTATACCTCATTGGTTCATTTTGGTGGTAACACTTTAGCGCACTATATGTTTAGTAGACGGTATTATTATCATCTCAAAGTGAGGAATCACCTATTTTGCGGCTATAAACTTTTTTCATTCTATAGCCTGTACTTCCAGAAATTAAATGACTTCCAGAAATTAAAATAATATAACTTCAACGTAGTTGATGTGGCCACATTTTATTTAGCTGTGCATCATGGTCACAACCCTGTCTGAATCTGGGCAGAAACTGAGTCAGACAGCAACACTAGTGACAGCTAATCCAACACGTTCTGTTTTGTCAGATTATAATGAATTATATTCATAATGGAATATAGGAGAAATTGGTCCCAATGTTGTTGTCACACAACAGTAACTCAAGAAAGATATTTTTTTACTAAAATAATGCTGTATCCTTTAAGCTTATTTGAAAAAAGTATGTGACCAAGAAGATACAAAAACTAAGTGGCTTGCTGGTATCTGGTGTCATCTGCCCTTCCACTCTCCTTAGTTCATAAATACTATGAACCTCACTAAGGATTTATTATGTACATTGTGTGCTCAGTTGGTCTTTTAAATCATTGTCACATAAGACTAATACAACAAGTCTGAAATATTCAAATATTCAAGAAGCTCTACACAAGGAAGTAAGATTGTAATTTTTTATTAAGAAGTCTGATCTCTCTTCAATATAACATCTTTTTATCTTTTAAATGAAAGTTGAAAATTCTGTTCTATTTTGTGGATTTTTTTTAAATTGGAAAACTTAAGCTAAAAAAATGTTCTCTCCAATTTTCATGTCACTATCCTGATGCTCACTGTTTGAGTCTCCAAAATGAGCCTGATTTAAGCCACACCCCTACAATTGCACCCAGGACACCAGACCGCAATGCTGTCTATCATAGCCACATAGGGAGTAGGTCTGTTTCAACATTTTGAAGCGTCCATCTGTTTGCGCTCCTATCGGTGTGTGGCATTAACAGGTGTCATCAGTGAACTTTTTTTTTTCATATTTTGTAAAAAGTTTGGATTTTAGGCCAACATAGTATGTTTTATAGAAGGAGCATCTGTCTGAATCCGTGATCACTAGCCATGAGCTAGCTAGCATTTTGGATGTATTCCAAGAATAAGTTACGATCGTCATTACCATAATGGTTATTACCATAACGGTCACTACCATAACAAATTACATTGCTTTGGTAATGATGTGGTTGTTACAGTGTGACATTAATTTATTAATTAAATTTTAAGAATCAAAATATGTCATTAAATCTTTTTTTTTATGAATGTTATAGAATTGTAACCCAACGATGGCTTGAATGAGATATGATAAGGTATTGTAATTTAGCTTTTTTTACCCTTTCCCTCAACCTGTCTTGTCTACTTCAGTTAGCCATTACCTACATTTCCCAGAATGCCTTTTGACAACCCCCAGAGAAGGGGTGTGAACTTGTTGGAGTTGCTTTCACATTATGCCATATGAACAACAAAAAAAAAAAGCTTAAAGCTTTTTTCCCATTGCTTTGCCCTGGAAGAATCCACGCGTTCAACTCATTGTGAACCCCTTGGCTATTGCTAGCTAGCTCCATAGCAACAACTCTTTAACAAGTTGATTTGCCAAAGAAACAAACTGCTACTATTTAATCATAAACAGAGTCCATTGTGCAGAAGTGTACTAGAATGAATATAACTGTTATTTTTATTACCTTGGACTGTGGACAGCCATGTTTGACATCCTTCCATTATTTGTCAGATGGGAGATATTGGAGACTTCAAAAGGGTCCTATATTTCCTATTCGGAATTACCACTAGGAGGTTGACATGAACGTTTTTTTGGAGGCTTGTCAATCTGTAGTGTTATTCTTGGGTTGTTTTTTTTGACTAGTTTTAATATTTTTTCTTGTGTCTCTTGGTGATATTTTAGAAGGACGTCCACTTCTAGGCAGAGTCTCTGTTGTGTTAAATGTTCTCCATTTGTTATTATTATTTGTCTCACAGTCGACTGATGGAGGCCAAATCCTTTTGATGTGCCTTTATAACCTTCCCCAGAATGATGCACACTTAATACTCACTTCCTCTGAGGTCTCCTTAGACTGGGGTAGCATTTTCCTTTTACCTGCTTGGGTAACACCAAACTGGCCAGGTTTCTCACCTGTAATTATTAGAGTGCCACCCAAACTCCCCAAAGAGCTGACCTTTGATCCATCTGATTCTACTTACCTATTTGATTTAACTAATGCAAGAGGAGGTTCATTTAATTTTGCACCTGCACTAATTCCCTTTTAAACTATTTTCATTTTACCACATGCACATTTTCCCCTAATAAACTTGGAAATTGGTAAATATAGATCCTTTATTTATATTCAGAGAAGGCACATTTTGATTAATTTTTGAAATAAAATAAGAAATAAGCATGGTAAAAAAAATATAGCCTAGTAGCTAGAAAGGCTGTACATATAAAATCAATAATTTCTGGCCTGTACTAATTAATTAATGATTTGCTTTTGAGGATAAGATTAGAGTACAGAAGTTATATGGGATAACTCCCATATCCCCCAAGGAGCTTGGGTGTAACATCAACAGCCAAGAGTGGAGCAGATCTCAAGCTATAGAAAGCTATATGGTTGAATATTCATAAGGTTAGCTCCTGCCAGCAGAGGAGACCTGTAGTGAAGAACTGACCTCTAAGGGACTTACTTCCTTGCCACATGGTTGGTGTGGCAAGAGGAGGGACATTGTCACACATAAGCCACATATTAGATGCATGCTAATATGACCTTTACAGATGCACATTAGATAAACAACAGGGGGCCTACAGCTAACCTTTCCAAGAGTTTGCTATTTCTGTGCTGTACTCATGGCTATAATAATGGCTCATTTTGTCCACCATATTGATAGCAGACCAACAGTGTTCATAATCCTAAAGGTTTATCAGCCTATAGCTATAAAGTATCTACTATCAGACCCAATATATGACTTAATTCGTCACTATTCTTTTCCCCCTCTTCCCAAATGGCAACATAATCTAAATGGGTGGTAAGTGAGAGATTGTGCATGCTTACAGAGATTGTTGTATGTTTCTACTAGCCTACAATCCATCTGAAACCATGATGATCTTTGCTTATGAGATATTCACATAGCAAATAAATAAGATTCTTTTTATGTACAGAGTACACTGAAATTACATATTTTCTCCATTCACTTTCATTTCCATTAGGTAGGGCCCATACAGTCTGACATGTTTTCACAGGTGTGTGATGGCTTTTGACATGGGTTAAATAATATCTTACCTCACTGAAGAAAACACAATGGTGAGATTTTACTTGGTACAAAAGATGTACAGGTAATTTAAAGCGTTATGATTATTAAAAAAATCGTGAAAAAACAAACAAACAAATGGCCGCAATACAACATACAAAAATATGTATCAATTGTTTTACTACCCTTGCTACCTACTTTATCTATAGTGATTTCATCAATGATGAATGAGAAAAACCTATGCAGCATTCTCTGCATTGTGTATTTATGCACAGCTGCTTAGGTAAGAGTATGGCCTCGAGTTTGGTTTCATCTACCGTAAAAATGAAGAGATTAAGGTGGATTATATTTGCCATGTTTACGCCATTCACATCAGAAATGAGGACTATCTGTTCACTCTGCGCAGTCTCTCTAAAACCTTTTTTTAGCATCCTGTATTCCCGGGGGTTATGGCCCATGTCTGCGTGCATTATGGATTCAGGTCCCATGATGGCTTAGCTGGGTTTTTATACTTTTATACTCCATAGCTAAAGGCTCTGAGGCAAAGGTTGACACTTCTATCTTGTGTTTAAAAACCTATTGCTGAAAGGAATTTTGCTGTGAGATAATTGTCAAAATAATGACAGATTTTGCTGTGTGATAATTGTCAAAATAATGACAGATTTTGCTGTGTGATAATTGTCAAAATAACAGCTCCATTTACATAATGCCGTAAAATTTAAGCTAAATACTTCTATCCACAAACTGTTATGTCGGACTACAACTAATGCAATTGGATTTAATGCAATAAAATGGCCATTAGCCTTGTTCAAGGATCAATCTCACGCAGTAAAAGTCTGCATTTACCGTTATGTGCTTGCAAAATCATTATATCAAACATTGCTTTTGTGGTGTTTAAAAGGGGTGAAAAAGGTGGGATGTACTGACAGAGGTTCTGACCCCAAATTACCACACAACCATGTGTTTTTGTCTAACATTATAACTGCCATAATCTGCTCATATTAATGCCATGGAATGCTGCTGCTGCTCAGACTAGCTGCATGTTATGGAAACAAGCTCACTGTGACTAGTTACCTGTAACTTACCTGTTGAAACATTCTCATCTGTACGACAAACACCAACCACCTTGTCAACCTCAGGCTGTGGGTCTCTGAACTACCTTATCACTCACTGCAACAATATCCACTGATTGTGCACCTTGGGAAATTCTAATATATTGTCTAATCTGTCTAATAATTCTTTCCTATCATTAGCTGGTGTGTATAATTTATTATACTGGAGCTTTGTGTGATAGAATGACAATTTTATGCTTTTGATCCATTTGGAAAAAATAATGATTCAAACGTGCATTACTATTGACTACTTTGTAGAATCTGGATCGGAATTAAGGCTAACTTGAACGTGGGGATATTAATCACTGGAAGTTGAGAGCAACCTTTAAGAGATCCCCACTTTCATGCTAAGTCACAATATCACACCTGTGTAGTAGACCTTTTCAAAATCGCTAAGAAATTGCTGAATGTAATAAAAAATGGTTTTAAAGAACTTTGTGAGCCATCTGGATCTTGTGAATTCCTATTTAATGCGCATCTGCTCATCCTAAATTGAAAAGGATCCACATGAGACTGACACGGCTTATGAGGTTAGGTTTAGAGTGCTTGGCAATAAAGCTGTGGCTGTTTAATCTTTGTCTAATATTTGACTTCTACTTTCTTTTTTTCTCTGTTCTCTCCTCGTGTTAAAGATGATGAACCAGTTGGACCAATGTAAGTATATCAATGCTCTTATATCGAAATAGATGATATACTGTATATAGAGAAGTACTGTGTGCTGTAGCTTCAATCATCATTACCTTCAGGTCACTAAATCATAACTGTTTCTTTCCTAGGAAAACAAATTCAACAAACAACCACAAAGACAAAAACATTCGCCAGAGGAATACAAAATAAGCTATTCACTCATTGAAGTAAGTGTTGTGGGAGAGGGGGACTAAATATAGAACTCACTGGGAGGATAATTATCCATAGTAACACCTTTCCTTGATTTTCCTTTCACAGATGAGATGGCTAAACTGCATATTTTGACCACATGAAGGTATCAGAGGAGGAGATCGCTCCGGGCAGTTTTTAACAGAGCATATCTTGTCTCATTTTATGAGAAACAATATCAGCATAACACTGGCAACAAAAAGAACATAATGGCTGTCTTAAGCATGCCTTATTCAGTCTTACATGAAGATTTCAGGATGACGATGAAGACTAAAATCACCACAGAGGTGTACACATTTTTAATGTGCTGTTGATGTCTCCTTTATTCCTTTTATCATGTCCTCAAATGAGGTGATCCTTTTTGTATTACATATCATGTAAAATGCATGCAAGATAATTACGCAATAGGATACTCAGAATAGACATTTTCTGTTGTTATCCCTCATGTAAGTGTGGCTTTTTTGCGTCCAAAATGACCTATGTTTTTTATGGAGTCATCCTAAATGAAAAAAAATAGGTTTTATTCTTGAAAATTTGTACAGCATATCATGGTCATTTAACTATATTTGATTTTGTGACAAGAAGTCCATTTTTAACATAACTTTCATCATGAAGCAAGGGCTTCAGTGACTGGCAGTATTTAATTGAGAGTGATTACAGAAAATGACTAATGTGTGTTTAACTAGCTAAATGATAAATAAGTGTATTCTTTTTATTTTCTTTCCAGAGTAACTTAGATGTCTTGTATTTGTTGCAGTATGGGTGTTCAAATGATAGCAAATCTGTAAAAAAAAAAATAATTTTTATATTTCCCAATTTAATTGATTGATTTTTATTTTTTTCTCTCTAATTGTACAGCATGGCTATAATCCTATGCAATATGTATTCATAAATAGTTATATGGAGGGCAGTTTGTTTTACTCAGTTAAGCTTTAATATTGTGGGATCACTTGGAAGCTGGCATAGCAAAATACACTGCTGTAGCTGCATGACTCCTCTATCAATACAGTGTATCCATGTGTTGCGGTGCAAATGGACCTGAATTAGGGTGGGAAAAGAGGGACCAGAGTATATAGCCACGATCTAACATATGAGACCAATAATTTTTTCTGAATAAAAAGCTCCAAAATAAATCATTTTTTGTAAGTTCTTCCTCAAACCACCTAAACAAGTAACATTCAAATCATCATCTTCAGGCCATACATGATAACAATTGATGTGTAACAACACAACATTTCAAACAACATCGGCAGCAAAAAGAACACTCCACCACAACCAGGCACTGCCTACGCATATAAAAAGGAAAAAAAGTGCACTGACTTGACCTTTCTTCCTCCAGCTGCTGAGATTCCTCAGTCCTGAAGCAGTTTCTTCAGCTCTCCTTCCACCTCCTCCACAAACGCAGGGAAGCTGGGATCCAGCAGGCAAACACGCAGGAAGGGCTCCAGGTCAATTTGTGGCAGAGTACAGTGGCGATACACCAGAGGCAGAGACACACCACGCTCTCCCAAGAAGTGCTATGGAAGGATAGTATGCCAAAAAAGTGAAAGTAAATTAAAGAAACAGTTATTTGAGCAGTTTAGAGTTCATAGTTCACTTAAGTAAATTAACTAAGCACCCTGGAGCCCACATAAAAATCAAGAATTAATTTAGTTTATTTGCACAAAGCATACAAGTGAAGTGATGAATATAGTGTCAAAAATGTAAAAAAACAACAAAAAAACTAAAGGGGCTTATGAAAACATCTAAAGTCAAAACAAATATATAAATATCGGTTGAGGAGCATCAGACCGACACTTGGTGTTCCTTGGTTGAACTTTTAGAAATTACAGCTTATTTACGGACAAGCAGCTGTAGCCAAAAAGTGTTTCTGCTTGTTAAAAATAGGCATTCAGTACAGTGTTCAATGCATCAAGTTGCACAGCCCATGTTTAATTCTGCTATTATCTTATGATCTAATTACCTACTGCCTCTCACTTTTAACTATAAATACCTGGGTAAGACGCTTGATGGACAATGATCCTTGGACAAACTCAGGCTCAACTCCCACCACCTCTCCCTGCCCAGTCTCCATTCAAGGTTACACAAGAAGGAAGAAAAAAGAGACTTCATAAACAAGGCAAGGCACCAGAGGGTTAAGAGACCAATCAATTGCGTCATACTTAATTGTAAGATATCCACTCGTCAAAGACCTTTCATCTTCACTATGAACTCTCTCAATGTGTCTATTTGATAAAGGTCACACATTCAACCACATGGCAGTCAATGACCATCCCTCTTGTACTGCTCTTAAGCAAGACACTGAAACCATTCTTGCTCCGAGAGAGTGCTGTATTGTCTGTCTCTGTGTTCTCATGTCTTGGGTTGAATGTACTGAAGCCTGGGAGGATAGCACACACTCAATTCATAATCATACAGACTGTGTATAAATTGTCAACCAGATGCTCTGAATTCCTAAAATAGACGTTCTACAATACGACCATTGAAATCAAGCTCTTTCACTCATTCTAAAGCTCAAACAATCTCCCCTTCTTCCATAGAGCGTCAAAAACCTCGAGTTGTACGCTTTGATGGTATCACAAATAATGAAAAAGAAGGATCTTTCTTTGCGGTGATTTCTAGATTTGGGAGGAAGTTGTTCATTTTCATAAATGATGGTTGGACTGTTTTAGGCAACAGAAATAATATTTGAAAAATTCTTAAGTGTCTTGAGTGGTGGTCCACTTTGATGGCTATATTTATTATTCACCTATATTGGACCTATGTGACTGAAATAACGTTGAATTGTATTTAATTTTCTGTATGGGGGGGTTAACAACAAATAACATCCTGTATGTTACCCCATATATCACATTGTGATCTGGAGGAATTTGTATTATTAGTATTAGTATTGGAAATGGCACCATCTAGTGGTACACCATCTAGGCACTGTAGATGAAGCCGGCTACAACATTGTAATTGATACATTTTGACCATAATAATAATAATAATAATAATAATAATAATAATAAACCAATGACCAATTAACAACTTCAGTTATGTTATTTTATATTATGGCATATATATTTTTTAAACTTTACTATTTACAACATTCTGCAGGATGAATGTTTTCATTGTATAATCAATGTCTCATTATGTAATGTATGTAATGATTTTGAAACATTATCTTTAAATCATATAATAGCCACAATAATTTGAGTTTGTGCCTCAGTGCAGGTTATAGATATATAACTATTATTATATTTACTGAATTCTACAGTGGGTTACCTGCGTTGCTAGTGTGGTGATTTCAGTGGGGGGCTGATTAGGGGGTGGTGTAGTGTCATCCTGAGTGGTGACTGGCAGGTACTCCATCAGTTTGACTACAGCACTTGAACACTCCTTAACAGCCTCTGCCCTGCTACTCCCACTAAACTGCATCCTCATCATGCGGCTCTCTCCCTGCAGAAACCCACAAATATATATTTGTAGGTAAAATATTGTCTGTCCCAATGTAAACTACACTGCAGGCTGTATACTGTCTTTGTATAATCAGCATCTCTTTAAGATACAATAAAGGAGTTCAGGTATGTCAGGGAGACCGGCTGACTCTTCTATACATTCGTAAACCAAGCTCTAACCTAATCATTTCATTGGTAAGGTACATCATAGACCCTGTCTGGGTGATTTAGTGTACAGTTCCAGCCAAGATTTTTTGGCATCCTTGCATTTTATGCAGATAATGTACAATATCTTCTGATATAATTACAGCTTTCGCTCTTCACACGTTCATCTGTTTTATTTAACAGCACATGATCAAAAAATAAGAATACAAATATTTAATCTGTTATGGCTTCAAAATTGAAAAGTGATGATTACTAGCACAGTTTTCTAATTGCATGGCCTTTGGCAATGATGACTGCTTCGAAGCATTTCTTGTAGCTATCAATAAGCTTCCTGCACCTTTCTGCTGGCAGTCTCTCCCACTCTTCAATTGCAACCCACTCCAGTTCGTCAATGTTTGAAGGATTTCTTTGACCAATTGCACATTTCAGGAGATCAGGACTCATCGCTGGCCACGCAAGAACAGTCCAACATTTTCTCTTGAATCATTCCTGGGTGCGTTTTGGGTCATTGTTCTGCTGGAGGACCCATGACCTTCAATTGACAACCATTTTTCTGACACTGAGCAGCACATTTAGCTCCCAAATGCCTTGGGGTAATCTTCTGATTTCAAGATTCCCTTAATACGTTATAATACGACCTCCAGTATCTGAGGCAGCAAAGCAGCCCCACAGCATTTTGGGACCTCCACCGTATTTGACTGTAGGTAGGGTGTCCTTTTCTTTAATACTTTCATTTAGTCATCTGTAAACAAAGCGCTGATCTGCATTGCCAATGAGATTTAATTTGGTTTCATCGGTCCACACAACATGTTCCCAGAAGGATTCAGGTTTGTCAGTGGGGTCTCACGTGGCCTGCGACCATAAAGCCCTTCTTGGTTCAATGTCTGGCATATGGTACGGGGTGAAACCATTACCTCAGACCTCTTTGGATGTCATGCAAGGTGTTTACTCAATGGCTCGCACCAACTGTTGACAACATCTGAGATCAATTTTCCACTTACCACCACGTCCTGGGAGGTTCTTAACAATTCCGTGAGCAGCAAACGTCTTCATGACATTGCAAACTGTGGAAACAGGAATACCAAGGTCTCTAGAGATGGCCTTATAGCCTTGTGGATGCTTATGTTTTGACATACTCAGACAGCTCCTTTTGTTCTCTTCACCATTTTCACAGACCCGGGAAGCAGACCAGGATAACTGGTTCATTTATAACATATGGGCACCTGCAACCTGCCGCAAGTGAGTTGAATTACACTGCAAATGAAAATCTATTTACTTCAACAAAATTGCTTTGAATTGTTCTAAAGTAGGTCCAATAATCATGGGCATCGACACAATAAAATATATTATATATGAAACCAAAAAATATATTTTTTCCAATTCCTATTGTTTGATCATGTGCTGTTGTAAATTGATAAATTAATGTGTGAAGACTGAAAGTTGTTTCAATTTCCAATTATTTCAAAAGACATTATCTGCATAAAATGCAAGTGTGCCAATAATCTTGGCCAGAACTGTCTATATTTATTAGCAACACATTTGAAAAGCATGATGAAGATAAGTAATAATCATCTATAGAATCCAGCGTGTTATCATAATGTAAATATGACACGTCATTTTATGTTTTTCCTTTATGATGTGCCTCAGCTCCAAGTGACAGGATTCACCATTAGTGTCCAAGTTGGGTATAAAGTGGCCATTCATCACAATACATCTCACAACTCACCTTCACAATGAATCGAAAGATCAGGGTATCTGATCTTTGGTGTACTTTGAGGAAACTGGAGGCACCAAGTAAAGAGATTCCATCCTGGAAATTCAAAAGAATAAACATCATCAGCAGTGAGCAAGAAATCATTCATTCAATAGCCACAGTGGCTGACGGATACCAAATTCACCAGCCCTTTCATTATTTTGCCAGCCAAATATAATATGATTTTTAAGACCAGAGTAGAAACTTGAGACAATGTCTGGTGGAGTAGACAAACTTTTAAGCCACAGCCAAAACTTTCTAGCTGATGACTGGTGGTAATTTCCCCCCGAAAAGTCAGCAGGTAAACAACATGCCAAGTAGAAATAACAGCTTGATTTCTATTCAAGAAAATGACAAAGAAGAAAGAAGTAGTTACATAGAACTGTCTGCAGGGGTCTCCATTTACTCAGTAACCTCAGAGCCTCAGCATTGAGGCTGATGATAAGCATTTACACACATGCAAGCAAGCACGCATGCACACACGGACACGCGCACATAAGCCTAATATCATTCAAATGTGATGTGTTTGTTCTGCTTGCACTTTGATGCTCTGTAAAGCACTTTGTGATTAGCTTGTTTTGTTAAATGCACTTTATAAATTAGTCTTGATTTGAAACATTTCTTTGTAGGCACATTGCTCATTTGACTGCAATGAAGTGTAGACAAGTGTGGAGATAAACATACAACACACATTTTCTTAGTGATGATAAGCTTCTTGGTTTGATTTCAAAGGGACAATTCAAATGATTTTACCGGTATTTTCTATTTATTTTAATGAAGCTACTTCAGTTACATTAAAAATGTATACTGTATGTTTACATTGTGTTGTACATGTTGTTGGTTATGACTCTGCATTGAAATATACAGGCCTAGTAGACCAAGTGTACTGTTTGCTAGAACACAAAAAAGAGGGGTTATTGTCAACGAATGCATACTAGCATAAATACGGTATTTTTTCAAATGACTGAGTAACTTGTGTTACTTTGGCAGATGGCTCTAAATTAGGAGTACCCCTATCCTGGGTGGAGCATTATAGATCTGTAACCCCTTGATTCCCTCTAATACAGCAATATTTAGTTGTTATCTTATCATGTAGCCTATAGGCCTACGCTCTCAGTATTGAAAGTTTCTAGGCATTTGCAGCACCAACCTATAATAGAGCGGTCTATCATCCCCGGTGAAAGCTCTCTGTGGTCTGACCTGAATATCTGGCTGGCTGGGCACCCTGGCCCGACAAGATAGCTGTGTCTCCTGTCAGAGTTTCATTAATGAGACATTGAGTAGTCCCTCATATTTCTGTTGTCTGCAGGGCACAAAACTCACTTTTTTTGTCTACACCCCTTATAGGAGTCCCAAATGCTACTATTTTTACAATGAAAATTAACCTCAAATTGATGGTTGGTTACCTGCTAAAATGGAGTGGGTTTCTCGATAGCAATTGATATTGGAAATTCACAACATATGTCATGCGCACTTTCACGACTTCACGTGTGCAGTGAAAATTTCAAGAGATACTTGGTGAACCCCGCCCATCGTCAGTTTGAAATCCTACCATGCGCACTCCAAGGTGTAAATATTGTATGCACATAAATAACCCATTTAACCATTCAACTGATAATATAGTTCATGATTTGTCATTGTGGATTCACAACTGATTTTGATTGCATTCATTTAAAGAAACAGAAAAAATATCATGCCAACAAATGTCCAACTTAATTTAACCTCAATCATAACTTGCTCATCTACCTAAATGTGAAAATCCTGTGTGTGAGAGTCTTATAACCTATTAAAAGAGGTTCACCAAGTTTAGTTCCCTGCATCAACATTGCAGAAGATAAAAAGAGATGGGCAATATTTTCCAAACAGCAAATCCAGAGTTAAAAATAAATAATTTTTAATAAAAAAATTTTTTTCAAAGTATGGGATGCTGGGGCCAAAGGATAATGCAGATAATGCTTTTGACATGTTGTGGAGTGCAGGTTAGACAGCGAACTCTGCCTGCAGTAAAGGATCTTGCCTACACGCCACCTGCAAACAGATAGTTGAAATATCACAAAGCACCAGGTCATCGTGAATGAACGAGAGATTTCACGCACTACGTGTTGCGAGTTGCGACACATTTCGGGAAACACTCGTGAAATACACAGATGTCTTAAAGAGTTACTTCAAGATAGATGCATTTTGGGAAACCCACCCATGGCTGGTAGAATGGATAGACTTACGAGCCACAGTCAAAATTTACCACCTTTGGGCTGGTGGATGATGGTAGAGTAATTGTCTGATTGTTTGCAGACACTGGTACTGGCCTAGTTGTAGAGTTTAGATGTATAAGTCACTCTGCTGTGCCAAGGCTGGCAAGAAACCAATGTACAACTAGGACAACAAATGTCAAGACCATGTTCCGTGAGGCATATAAAATAGCGCTTGACTTGGGGCATGAAAATTCATGCCAAACCTAACCCTAACCTAGAATATTTCTATCCAAATCTGAACCAAGCCTGAGGGGTTTTTAGCCTTTTGTGAGCCCAAACCTGACTAAAGCCCAAAATTTTGGTAACAGCAGTGTTTTTTTAACTGTGACTTTGAACCTGTACTCAAGCATTTCTGAGAGAAATCTGGCTCGACCCAACTAAAACCATCCAGTCTGGTCCCATCAGATTTGGTCAGAAATGTCAAGCTCTTCTGCAGAATATTTCATACGGCCTTCACAGAACCATTTCATCTGGGGAGCAAAGTTTTTTCATTTATTTGCACCCCAGAAAATCTGGTCAGAGGAAAGGGACACTTTTCCATCAGCTATCATTTGAATCGTTTAATTGTTTCATTATTTTTTCAAATTAGAAAATAGGGCACTATATGCCACTATCTTCAGTTTATTGTTCATTTTTTTTATATTCAGAGAGAATCCATGTTCAAAACAAAGCAGAAAAATAAACCAAAGCAGAAAAACAAACACAAAAGCTAGTAATTAGTGGTGCATGCTTCAGATGCTTTCTCTTTGAAGAGAGTAGTGGAGTGATGTCCCACCCACAATTATCACGTTTGGACCCATCATTAGTTATAATTAGTGTAATTCCTATTCAATTGTTCTTCCCTGATGGAAAAGAAGTGTGACACACTACAGACTGCCAAAGTCGATAAAGGTAATTTTCAGCTGCAACAGCGTGTCCTGGTGACTCAGATAGCTAAGGAGCATGCCACGTAACTGCAACGTCTTGGGTTCAAAGCTAGCCCAGGACCTTTGTCGCATGTCATCCCCCTAGCTCACTCCCAATCCTTCTTGACTTTGAACTGTCTAGTAAAGGCAAAGTGACAAGAAAATTATAATCTTAAGGCAATTCCCTTATAGTCACAAGACATTTTTAGACTTACAAGCTCTGCAACACCTTTGCGTCCCAATGTTTTATGCAATGACTCTGATAGTCGGTAGAAATGTCAAGATCCTATCAGTTGGAGATCGGTATGTAAATACTAAACTCAGTGGACACAAAAACTGCTGCTAGACCAAATTTGAGCTGCCTCTTTCTTGCCGAAGTAAGGGCTTATTCATCTGATATAAACCCAATTCATGATCTAAATGTAAACATAGGGATATTCCTCCCAAAGACATTGAAAACCTTCCCTGTTTAATTTTCAAACAGATTGACAACTGATCAAAGTACAGAAAGTATGTGACAGCTATGTGACATTTATATCTATTTTTAAGTGGAATTGTTTGGGACTATATTTGCATTTTTGCCAACACTGGAATAACTTTGTGTTAAGCCTATAGCATTTTTGAGCTATATAGCAAAATCGTCAATGTTATTTTAACTTAACTCTATTTTAAAAGAGTGTAAAAATCAACACTATGCCAGTGTTTTATATATGTCCAAGTACCATCAATAAGGGTAATTTAAGTTAATTCAACACTTTTAACACCCATCCCAGGAGTAATATGAGCGTTATAAGTGGACAAACCCCACTGCAATGAACATCTGTCAATTCCAAAAAACTTTTATAACTAATATACTAATTTTCAACAATACGCGTTTTCTGTCTTTTTGACTCATCATACAGTGTCCTTGGGTGACTTGAAAGGCACTTATAATATAATATTATAATTATATGTTCACCCATAACACAGGCTCTCAAAAAATGATACAAAGGAAACAAATAAACTCTTGATGGGGTTTTAATGTTCCCTGGTTGTGTTTCCTTTCTCAAAATAGGTTCTTGCTGCAAAGGGAATGCTTTCTTTGCAAATTAACAAATGACGGCGTTATAATCAATCAAGTCCCAGGGTTAGTGCACACCTGAAGCAAAGTATATTCCACACATTCTTAGAGTCTTATATAAAACTTTATGTGTTGTGTGCAGGTTCTAATGATCCATGAAACTTTATGGTTTTCCCTTGTGTAACCAATCAAACTTAATTTATAAAACAAATTCCATACAAAGATTACAATTCATAATGAAAAAAAACAAAAGAGAGAAAATAGTTATAAAGTCTTCTTACCAAGCACTCCTGTCCCTGAGATACTACCAAGTGTCCAGATTCCACAATCGTGAGGACAATTTCAGGTTTGCTGTCATCTGCCTCAATCACCTAGTGAATATAGTGGCCAATATTAGATAGAGCAATGCTGTATAATATTAAGCCTATTGTTTTTCTGGTCCACTCAGTTAAATGTTCTGGCTAGACATGTAGACATTTTGTTTACATTTATGTGTTGATGTCATATGGCCCACCAATTAAGATCAATCTGGTAATTTTGTAGAGCTGTATACTACAACCTGCAATGGACTGAGTTAACTACCTTTTTGTATATGTGAAATTAAGTTTACTCACCTTTTTAAGACAATGTATGCTATCTATGCTACTTATGCTATTTATGATGTAAAGTTGGTGTATACATTATTGCAGCATCAAATTACATGATATTAGGGTCTTCAATGAAACAAACATAAACTAATAGCATTTTACAAACATATCACAAACGTTTTATATTGGTGGCTGTTCTCCTTATGGTGATCACCACCTGGGATTTACAGTTTCTGTCTGGAACAAGTAGGCTAGAACTTTGAGAACAGCTTTCCTCAAATCCCCCATCAGAAGTTGGCTCCCTCACTCACCAGAAGTAGAGCTTACAAATTCCCAAAGAACACTGACAGATACAAAAGGTCCTCCATTCATTTTCTTACAGGCCTGATGAATGCGGGGTTCCAGGATCCTTTTATTCCTACTGTTACAGTTAAAGTTGCAGTTGTTTATCCCTTTAATATATTTTGATTAGGCTACTGTTGGAATTTGTAAATACTTATGGAAATCTGTCTTTATTTCTTTAATTGGCATGTGACTATCAAACTGTAGCAGTAGCATTGTTGTGATGAACTTTACTTTAATTTACTCAACTCTAGTAAGGAAAGAATATGGAGTATCATATGCAACATGTCTAATGTGTAAGAAATAGAGCTTTCTTTTATGTTTGATAGAATTAAAATACAGCCCAAGTGTGATAATTTTACAGTAAACTAACTGAACATTTGTTTATCTATCAATAGACAACATTATCAAATCTGTGTTTTTATTACTTTGACGAGCCAATTACATGTTAACTTGATCTTGGTCTGCCAGTTGTGTAGTTTACTTCCCAGGTATTTGTAGTATAAAATATCCAGATATTTTAAGCAGCTTCTCTTCTCCTATGAGCCAGCGGGTAAAATGTCATCAAGAAAATCCAGTTTAGGATAATGGGAGTAAAGAGGTAGTGGACGAGATTGACAAATTATGGAACACCGAATGTGTATGATGATATGATTAATACTCATGCAATAATAGTAATTATAGGTTTGCTTTATTATGACTCAAGATATGAAACTAGCTTTAACCTGCCATGGCAGACATACCAGCCAAAACTAACAACTGTTTGAGTTATCCTGATTCCCTAGGGCTAATGTAACGCTACACATAACGAAGTTAATATTTGCTAGCAAAATTAAGTTCAGTATTGGCCGGTGCAAGTTACCTTCCAGGGTTTTGTCCCTGCCTCTGTGGAGCCTGGCACAAAACGTCCAAAGCGTTTTAACTTCCAAGTTAGACTGGTAGCCATTTTCCGTAGCGTTTTTATTTACCAATATTTTTTATACCAACACAGATATTTGGCGCCTAGGGTAGGGGAGCGTGCCTGTCGAGTTTGCGCGAGACGTAGAGCTATAGAGTGTTTGCAGGTGTGTTCCAAATATCCTAGCAACTCCGTAAACTGCCCAGTCTTCGCCTCTAACTTCTTATTTAGCCCTAGCCCCTACTTCAAACCACCACTAATCGTAGTTTGAGAAGAGACAGCTCACCTGTGTTAGCTAGTTAACTATCCAGCAAGCTTATTTAGCAAGGCATGTTAATGTTAACACGCTACTAGCCACGTAACATTAGCTACTGGTCAAATCAGACGTGTTAACAACAAACAAAGAAAGAAGGATAGTTTGCTGACAAGATGCTATGGTAAGGTAGCTAACTAACAAGATGACATTAAATACAAAATCTATCCAATGTGTCAGTGATGACTCCCTGTCAAACAACACAGAAAAGCTGGCAATAAACAGCACATAAATTAACTATGTCTATACAATACTGTCGAGACAGCTGATTCCTAAGTTTAGAAATGCAATCAGCTGTTCTCAGCCACTATTGCTTAAGAGCTGAGGACCTCCAATATCGCCTCCTTCAGAGGAAACGTTACATCACCTGAAAGCCCTTTGTATCACTGCATAGAAATGGAGATGAAGGATTTGACCAGAAGGAAGGGGAAAGCGGATAGCACAATGGTGAGAACCTCTTCATCTTGTCTGGTTACAACATAACTCTGTTCTATCCATCTTCCCTTATACAAAATCTGAAAAAGTAATATCACCACCAGATTGGTTTGATTCTCTGTTCAATGTGGCATCTCTAGCTATAATGAATCACCTTTCATTGAAAAGCAAAAGAGAACGATTATATTCTAACAGAGGCCTTCAGAAATTTGTAAAAGGTATTTTTAGATTTAGTTTAAAGTACACAGACTTTAGAGAATATGTTATTCCTTTGCTTCAAGAAAGTTCCAGGTCAAGACTGTTATTGAACATGTATTGTATTGTGAGAGTTTTTATTTCGCCTTTCATCTGAAATGTCACACCATTGTACAGCTCCAATATGGAACAAATATGGCAGGTGACTGACACAGTATCTCGATTGATCTCAGGATCAGGGTCAGCACCACCATGATATAAATCTCAATGTACAAGTTCAGATAAACATTAGGCCCTAAGATAGTCTGACTTAAAGGACATTTCACTGAGCAATAGCAAATTGTAGTTCCATTCCAGAACTGGCAGACTGTTAACTTTAGTTGACTCAGCCCTTCACCACACCCTCAAATTGTACACTCAAAACTAATGCCAGCTTTCTAGATTTTAACATTGCAATCTGTTGTGATTCACTTTATTCACCCAGGTGTCATTTTAAATCAGAAACAAGGCTAGGGGAAAATCAGGAAGACTGTTGGGAATGTTGTGTGCCTTTTGAAGATGATTATTTCTTTGGCAGTTATTTCCTTGCCTCAGTATGAACACAAGCCAATGCATAAATCCATAATCTTGATGCCAGCCTCCACCTTTGTTGTAATAGGGAAGATTGACAGTTAATTGGTCTAAAGATGGGGAAAAGGGAAAAAGGCAGAGGGGAAAATAGGTTTTCATCAACTACTACATCAAGACATCAAGACTACAGCAGGAGCGGTAACTTTATAACATCATCTGTTCAGACAAATATAATTTGAACCACTAGAGGGAGTGGATGGGAGGGAGGGAAGAACCTATAATTTTCTACAAAAATATGAAATAAGTCTGGATTTTTTAAATGAATCAATGTGTTTCACTGGTGTAGACAAAGGAATTGATTTTCAGCTATAGGGTCTTAGTGTGTATTCCATTTACAGTGCTCTGGTGAAGTATGAAACTACACTGTTGGCTTTAAATACAATATGATGAAAGTAAAGATATGTAAAATTTTACAAAATAGATATTTAGGTTTGGTTCATCGACAAGCTAAAACTACATTGTTTGAATGTGAATTTCTGAGCGGGCGAAGAGTGTCTACCTTGCTGCCATGTTTTTTTCCACTCAACCCTCTCCTTGTGTATATATTTTCTCCAACATAGTCTTCCTATGAAGTTCACAATAAAACATGCAATTACTGTTTTGGACTTCCATGCTTGCTAATGACTTGGACCAAGAGACTATCACTGAGCCAAACATGTAGCCTATACCACACCAATTCAGTATGGAAGAACTAGGGTTCTTGTTGAAACCATTATTGAAATTCTTTAGGGAATATGAAACTGTGAATAACTGATCAGCCCCCTGAAACAATATAATGTTGCTGAATTTACTGCTGAGACTTTACATTGTTACTGAAATAGGAGTTCACTTTTCCCACAAGGGGTGTCAAATGTTTGCTATTGGATAAATGGAAATTTAAGTTACGTGATGATCAAATGTAATTATGACATGAAATAACAACTAACAGATTTGCACACACAGGGTTCACAGACGTTCCCTTCCCATTGCATATTCCTTGAAAATAACATTTCACATAGGCTTTGCTTCAGAAAATGGTCAATAGCCTATATTTCAAAATATAGAAAAAATATATTTCTACATTTCGATGACATTCTTTAGAAATGTATTGTATGAGTTTCCAAAATATATTTTTGAAAGAATATCACCTAGTTGTACAGTTTTTAGGTATATAAGAGATACAGATCTCTAAAATTGTAAATTCAAAGACCCCAAGGCACTCTCGTTTGTCGCCAAAATAAAAGGGCAAAGTAGCGTTCCTCCTACTTCCATTATTGTCGGATATCCCTCAACATAATCTGATGCATGTGAAATGCATTTTTGCATGGGTGATGCCTTTCTTCTAGCTCTAGCCTGTATCTCGTCGTTGCACCATGCATCATCTCTAATAAGGCCATTGTGATAATACTCATCAATTAAATATTTTATTCAATGGACCAAAATAGCAAATTAGCATTTATTAATTTTCAACACCAATTTACACAATCCAATAGCCTGATTGTACATAGAAGGCTTTTTGATCGCTTAATAGGAAAGTCTCCTGACAAGATATATTCTAGTGCCTATTTCGGTGCGCAAATTACGCACTGGATCAGACTGACCATAGGCTAATAGGCTACTTTATTTTTTTCAGAGGAGCCCACAGCCAGGGTTGAACGGTATTGCCTACCTGTAGCCTTGACTTAAAAGGAGAGTGTTTTAAGAATGGGAAGAGCATACCCCTTTAACCAAGGTGGGCTGAGCTTATTTGCAGTCCTCGCTCCTATGGCAACCCAATAGATCAGCATCATGAATATTCACAATTCACCAAAACGCACCCGGACTATGGATCAGTGATGTCAGCGATCCTCGGGATACTACACTGTTTTTTGCTTGATTGTGGCGCCTTGTTTGTTACTGACAGCTGGCAAGACATTTGGTGAAAAGAGCATCCTCCGCCGTGCATGACCTTTCCCTCGGCTCTATATCCCCGTCGGTCGGCACGTCCCTCACATGTCATGCTAAGGTGACTTTCAAGCAGTTGTTTCCACTTTTGCGCACCATGTCGGAACGGCACAACGATGCACATCGGGGACACAGTGGCCAACCGGATCGCCCAGGCTGTGCTTGAGGACACATGCAAACTGTCAGGTAACCTAATCATGAAGAGGAGTATCTATTATCTGTCTCGGTAGAGCCACGGCGGTCCATGTCATGTGTATCAGGCTTTCAGGGTTTCAGATTGGCTCCAGACTGATCGCTCTCACAAACAGATAGGGAGCGCTGGGCTGGCGGCAATAATCGCTACAATACAGCCTAGCGATCTGGATTTATTGAATTTTTTCCACTGTGTCTCAATGTCATAATGGACAGGTTGCACTCCTCCATGCGTAAAAGGCTCTACAGTTTGCCACAGCACATTGGACAGAAAGCATCTATAATGGGCGAAGGGGAAGACGGAGACAAGGACACCCGGAGGAAGAGTATTAGGATGAAGCCTCTACCGTCGCCGACCTCTGGGGGAAGCTGCAAAGGCATCGGGGAGACCAAAAGTGGGGAGTCAATAATCATGGAGACGGACATCGGGAGACCGATGAAGACCAGCTCAAATGGAGATTGTCGGAGATTTCGAGGCAGTCTCTCGTCCATCACAAGTCGACATGTGCACGACTCGGACTCAGCGGAGGAGAGGCGCCTCATCGCCGAGGGGGATGTCACCCCGGAGAGTCCCCCCGGAGCCATCGGTGACGGGCCGCCGGATCAAGGCGCGCAAGGAGCCAGCGGTGGCGGAGGTACCCAAAA
>CABFOQ010024613.1:40648-55493 GCA_900660455.1 Gephyroberyx darwinii
TATTTCAGTCAGATTGATTACAGTTGATCTGTACGTTTTGCTATTGATTTGTTTGGGTCTTATGGGGCCTCTCACTTGCCATTGGTGGATTTATTGAAAAACGAGATGGGGAAACAGACCACGTCTGTGTGATGGTGGTTCCCATTTGGTGGGAGGTGGCTGGAGTCACAGTTTGACTGATAATTACACACAGATCAAGGGGAGGTGCAGGGCTGGGTAAGCTTGAGTAGAAAAGAGTAAAGCCTAGGCAACATTTACTGTTGACAGTTTTTCGGTCCAGTCTTCCAAATGTAAATCTACCTAAAGAAGATCCATATTGGATAAAAATGTTTTCAATAAAGGTGCATGAATGGAGTATGCAGGCTTTACTCTTCTCTAAGTTGGAGAGTACTAGCCTAGGCCCTCACAGTCCATGTCTTCTTGTCTTCATTCTACAGTGCTAATCTGCATAGGATGGTGGGAAAAAAATGGGAGGTATGACATTACATGGGATGAATGACACTCTATTCCTTTTGGTCTCCATTAAATAAGTCCTCCTTTAATTTAGTGAGGGTAAAACATGGGGATTACAGACAGTTCTGGCTAGGCCTAAAAGTAGGGTAATCAAAATAGGCTGCTGTGCTCATCCACGAATATTAGGAGCCAAGAGATTATTACAGCACAATTTATTTAATGGAGGGAGCCCAGGGAGGATATGGGTGGCCGGTGGGGGGAAGGTTGCCTATCATCGTGGCAGAGTGATTGAACTGTACCGCATGACCCCGGCACACTTGTGTGGAAGTGTGAAAACGGGACATGCGATCACACCCCTAGGAGAAGGGACTTTTTTTTGTTGCATGTCCATGATTTTTCCCCCTCTTGATATGTCATTTAATTCAGCTCTGCGCATTAGGCAGAGAGCAGAGTTTAACCTTGGCAAAGTGATAGTAATCTCAGGGTGAGATTATATTGATAGATTGGACATCATATACATTTTGAAAATGGGAAAGGCTGCTGGGACCATTTCCTGGTAAGTGCTGCATGTCACCCAGCTGATATTTTTGATGTATTTTTGTCACCTGATAAATGCAGTGTCGTATGGCCTTCCCCCTCCACCGTCCTCTACACTGCAACATCAATTTATAATCTCTCCAGGTGGATACACAACCTCAGTCGGCCCAGATCCATTGTCAAGTTTTTCTCTTTTAACACATTTTAGTATCAAATATATTTTTCTTGCCGCTAGACATCTGTGGTTATTGTCCTGCCGACCTGGTAAATATGTCAGCTTCACTTATCTCAACGTTTGAGGGGGGTGATGAGGATGAATTTTCTCAATTCATCACCCCACAGTCCAGTTTGAAGTCCCAGGCCTTGTATGTGACATTAGAGTGACCTAGAAGTCTGTAGGACTTTCTGCATTCTGGTAGACACACTCTGCCTCTGGCTATGCCTGCCACAGATGTAGGAGGACATTAAGTTTGATTTACCACCACACCCTATTCTGGAAAACACTAAATATTTAGATGCTTGCTCTTTCCATGAAGTAGACTGACCCTGATTCCTTATTGGTTTCACAGGGCCGGTTTTAGACTGCTCTGACTGGGGGTGCAAGTCAGAGATGGTGGGTGCGCATCTTTTTACAGTGATTTTTTTCCACCACAGAAGAGTGTCGTGGCTATACTATAGTCAACTATTTTGTATTTTAAACTCACCTCCAAGTGGAAGTTAGAAACATCTATGGCCAGTGTTCAAAACAAATAACACGGTTGCGTTTTGCTGTCTGAGTTTTGTGGGACTGAACCAGCCAATCAGTAGTTAGTGGAAGAATATTACTTTATACATTGCGCCTCTATGACTGGCTAAAACCCAAGACAGGCTAAAATAAAATAATTAATATTAAAAAATATGTTTTATATATTTGAGTTTGGAGGCGGGGTGGTGGGAGGACAGTTCAGGACTGGGGGCACAAGGCACTAATCTGGAGGGGCGTAGCCCACCCCAGTACCCTCCTAGAGCCAGCCTCGATTCCTAAGCCTTGTGACACTTGAGATATGAATTCTGCAAAAGGGGGTGCAACTCAAGGTGGTTCTGACCTGTGGCACGGAGGGAAATCTACCCCCATCTGAACGGCTGCATGAATGGGTGATTGTAAATCTCCACTAAAGTTCTAATTTTACTGCATGTGAGTTGTAATCAGTGCTGGTCGAAGAAGCAATCACTATCGTGACAGGTTCCACAGGTGTAATCTACCAATATTACCTGAGAGGGCATTCTTTACTTTGATTATGGGTACTGCGGTGCTTCAGTCTTACGCATCATCATCAAATTCACAATCACAGTAAAAAATGGTCTCTCTGGTATTATTACTTTTATGTAACAGCTGCCAACGTATGAGCAGTGACTTTTCAGGGTTTGTTTTAACCTACTTAGGTGCCAGATGGCTGGGGCTTGCCACATGGAACAATACACTGAGGGCCAAAAAGCTCAGACAATCACATATAACTATTTGAAAGTCAACTTAGTGAACTTATTTGTGTTTGACCTGACACTTACTAGACACTATCTTAACTGCATTAAACCCAATGCATTTGCACTCCGAGCAGGATAAAATAAACGCTAAGTATTAATTCCAAACATTGTTTTGATCCTGGTTTGACCCTTAGCAGGAGATGAGTGCATTAGTGCCAGATTGCTTAGTTTTGCTTGCAACACTCTCAACCTTGAGTGTTTTTTCTGCATTATTGATAAAGTTAAGTAACCAAATCATGCCTTCCTTTGTGATGACCTCTGCAGGCACACACAGGCAAGGCAAGTTCCAAAGAGGCCCCTGAATTGCAGGTACATCAGTCACAAAACTGCAAAATTATTTAATGTTGCAAGAGGAACAGTCACCTATGTACATATTCTATACATGGACAAATTATATGAGCAAAGAGGAAACACAGTTGAAAGTCGTAGCTCACTGACAAGTCAAGTCAAGTCATTTATTGTCAAATGTGCAGCATCACTTACAGTCATACTGTACAATGAAATGTTTTGGACGAGGCACGTTCCAACATGGTAGGTACACATAAATCACACATCTAGTATATAAAAAAGATAACATAAGATAAAAATAAAAGTAGCAATAAGACAGATTAAGGACTAAACTAGAATATAAAGAGAATGTATGAATATGAAAAGCAGCAGGTTTGACAATCATGAATGATCTAGGGATGCATGTGTAGATACAGATTTGCAGGTATAAAGTGGATATTTGGACACTTAATTAGGATAGTTGCTAAACATCACAAAACAGCTTCAAAAATTAACCACAGAATATGTGACACAGTCAACAAAAACTGTACATCATAAGCTTCACAAAGCTGATGTGTATGGCAGAGCTGCAGGACATTTGGAAAACCACTTGTATCCAATGCCAAAGCACAAAGATGCCTAACCTGGTGTAAGGAGCACAAACCCAGGACCCTGAGCAATGGAAAGATATAATATGATCTGATGAGTCGTCTTTTACCCCTTTTCCTACTTCCGGTTTTAGGTTTGGAGAAAGCCAAAGGATGCATTCAACCCACAATGACTGTTGCCAACTGTGGTGGTGGATCTGTAATGGTTTGGGCAGCCATCTTGTGAGTCATTAGTTCCAATGACTGCTCTGCATGGTTGTATAACAGCCAAAGAATATGAGGCCATTTTACAGGACCAGGTGCACCCTATTGTGCAAACACTCACAATGGACCTATATTATGATAATGGCCCCATACATACTGCTAAACAAATTCATGAAGTCAAATGACTTCCATGGCCTCCCCAGTCGCCAGATCTAAATGCCATAGAATCTTTATGGGAAGTTTTGGAATGCAAAATGTGAATTGGATTTCCACCTTCATCCGTTAAAAAACAGGAGGCTTTCCATCTTGAACAATAGTTCAATATCCCTCTACACACAGTAAAGGATTTGTATGGCAGCTTTCTAAGGAGGATTGGTGAAGCTGTTCTGAAGGCAAAGAGTGTCCCTGTTATTTTGGCCTCCCCCTGTTTATTGATAAGTTATGTCGATAAATGCTTTGTTGTACCAATTTTGTTCTCATTTTCTGGTTGTTGCTTGTTTTTTTTGTTGTGTTGTTTACCCTAAACCACATAAATCTATATGTTTCAGATGCTATATTATGTGATATCATGTTATCACATGATCAGATGTGAAGTACATATGTGTATGTGACACCAATGAAAAATTACATGGAATCATGTAAGCACATGTGGAGTCATGTAAGAACATGTGATAAAAACATCATATTTAACAGTTCCAAAATGTTTATGGTAACATGACACTGTATCTTCATGATTGTAATAACCTGTAGATATGTACCTACATAATTTGAAGAGAAACACTCATGTGTTCCATCCTGGTGGTTCAATTGGATCAGCTTCATCACTTTTAAGATTTATTGTGTAGGGACAATGTGCATGGAATTTACATGGGATTCACATGTGCTCAACATGGGATTCGATTTGATTTTGATTTGATTTGTTCCAAAAAAAACATCACATGCCGTTCATAATATGATAATAAGTCTCATGTGAACTGACACATGGTCATGTGCAAAGTGCATATCTGATCACATTTTAATTTTTACATGTGAAATTCATGTTGCTTTTCTGTAAGGGATGTTTCAGAAGGATATGTAAAGAAAACAAATTCCAAATGATCAGAATCAGAGTCATTTTATTCACCAAGTACAATTAATTTATACAACTGTCTTAGTGACAGTGTTGCATAAACGACACTACACTACACATGTTCTGCCTTTTTCCGTGAGGCCAGAGGGCAAGGTCACCCTGCTGTGGCACCCCGGGTGCAGTGAGGGGTTAAGTGTTTTTTTGTGTCTGATGCACGTCCTGTGGATTCAACCTGTGACCACTCCCTAACCATCAGGTCGCTGTGCCACCATGTGTTTTATCAGTATACATACTGTATCTTTACAGTGGTAGCCAGTGTAGATGTTCTCCTTCATAGGTTCATCCTGTGTCTATCCTACATTTGTACTACAGATAATTAATTCTTGAATGTTATTTAGTAGAACCAAATTAGTATGTGTAACACAAACCTTGAGTGTCCCTCAACTGACTAGTTTCCAGGGCAAAACATAGCCAAAGTGCAGCAGTAATGCAGCACCTTTGATGTTTTTTTCTTATATATAGATTGACAGCAATACAAACAAACTTCATGTAACATTAATGTGCAAGCGATGACAACAAGAGAGTACAACCAGAAATGTGTTACGTTACTGCATATGGACAATATGGCAATTCACAATTAAACACTGATACTGATACTACAGGACTGATACTACACTGTGTTATATTAAATCGTGGACATAGGCATGGACATACAAACATTAAATGGGATGTCTGATTTTATAATCTTATGATCTTGCGGTGATATTTGGTTATACAGGATTGATAATACTGCTAATCAAATGATCAAACAAAAGGGGATTGCAGAGTTAAGAGAGGGGTGTGTGGAAGGAGTAGATTGAATGGTATTATTGTTATTACTATAATTGTCAACATCATCACTATTGTTCTCACTATCGTCACTGCTATCATCATCACCGTCATCATCATCACTGATCATCATCATAGGGAGCCAATTTTAATACATTGATACATTGATATAAGAAAACTACTAACTGTACAGTTCAGATGCTGAAATATGCTGTAGAATGAGATGACACCCCATCACAACAAGGGCCACACATAGCCTAAACCCGACCCACACATTGGCCACCCCACAGCGAGGCTTAGTAGAGACCCCGGAGCAATACATCATAAATCAGGCCAAACTTTTTTTCCTTTCCTTCCCTTCCCTCCATTTGAATTTCCTCCTCCCGATTCTGCAAGGGCTTCAGATACTAACATAGCATCTGTGTTTTTTAATTTGTGTGTAAGTATCTATATTTGTCTCCCCTCTGCCCCCCAGGGCAGCTTTCCTTGGATGCTGACAGTGGATTGGGGGTCAAGTAATTGTGACTGTTCCTGCCTTAGGTAATCCCCAAGTTTTAAGGGGGGATCTTACCCATCGTTGGTAAACCAGCCTTCCATACTTGCCCCTTTTTATTTTGAGGAGGACGTGAGAGACACCAAATCCAACACTGGTGCTGTGCTACATTAGCTTGCCCTTGATCAAGAGGCCAATGTTTAGTCCCTTATTTGTCCCTTATCTTCTTTATTTTCTTTTACTTTTTATTGTATTTGTATATTTGTTAGTATGTCTGACCCAGTCAGTACCATACCCCCCAGAGGAACTCACACTCCCCACCAAACGTCATGCACACAACCAGGGAAGCCAGAATGAGCTCAGCAAGGGCCGAGTACGAGACAGCATCTCAGCCTTTGATTGTTATCATTCTGTTATTATTATCACTCTTACCAGCCAACTCTGCAAAGCAGGCATGGTGGGAGGATTTCCTCTGTCTGAATGTATAGAAAGCTAAACCCTTTGGAAACAGCAGGGCTTCCACTTAGAGAGGACCGGAGTCCAGTGCACAGAATAAAGAACCCTGTGTGTGGCTACCATGACTCACAGGGAATACTTCCCTGGATCAATGTGTTTGGCCTGGTCCCACCACACGCTGGGTGTCTAGAAGACTCAGACAAATGGCTGGATTATGAGACACGCAGTGGTGGGAGACAGATTGTTCCCTCTCCTCTGCTCTGGGGGAGTACCTATTTATCTTCACCATCTCCAAATACTATTTCATGTCCTCTTTTCCCCACTGGTGTTGGCCATACTAGTAAATCTCTACTGCATGTTTGATTTTTAAGTGAATAGATAGGAGAGCAGCAAAATTGAAGTGTTTCAATCAAATCAAATGTCTGACACTGTTTAATATGTAGAATCAAGAAATTATAGAACTGACAAATAAACAACATAAATTCTGTCCTATTTACTTTAACAGTCAGATAAGCCTCTGCTTTTGCTTACTCACTCAGACCAGCAAAAAAACAGATAAACTCTGCATCTCCTCCCTGATTTGATTTCATTTTATGCTTAAAATGTCTTTTTAGTGAGGGGTTTCCATCAACGGTAGCTTTTAAGCAGTATTAATTTGGGTTTCATTTTCCCCTACTTTTATTTTTCCCCCATGTCTTGTTTTGGCAAGAGGATGGTGGTAAAAATACTAAATCACTTTTTCGATTAATGCAGCTCAGAAATACAGTATGGAAGGAAAAGTGATCTACTGCTTCTTTAGTCAGAACTCCACACAGATGGATTTCACCTCATATGCTGCCTCTTGCCTCCCCTTAGCCTTTCTGTCCTAATCATTTTTTGTATGCTGTCACATTTGTATACAGCCACCCCACACACACACACACCTTTTTTTTCTCGCCCTCTTTCTCCCCCTTGCCCTCTGACCTCGGATCAACATTTTGGAGATGGATAGAAAAGGCTTTCATTCTGGCTGTTCCATTTACTGATTACATCACCTGGTTGGTGAAGATAATGGCCAGCGCCAGTGCTGCACAGAGCGAGGGGACGAGGTGACTATTATAGACAGTACATTATCTGAGCACTTCATCTACTTTAAGAGAAACCCCACTGCCCTGTCTCTGTCTCTCTTGCTCTCTCTCGCTCCTGTCCAACAGGCAACAGGGGGGAGCAGTCGGGGGGCACTGGCCAGTGTTTCCTCTGCCACAATCTGTGTCTGGCTGACAGGCGACCCCTTGACAGGACACCAAGGACCTTGTGGGAGATAACAAGGCATCATGATAAAACAGAGATGCAATTAGTGCCAGAATGACAATCCAGAAAGCTGGAGTGCAGATACTGACGCATGTAAGTGCTAGCTGATGGGGACCGGCTGGATAACTGCCTGCCTTGTCCCTGTGTGCTCTCCTCTGGCAACCCCGCCACTCACTGCCTCTATGTTTCTTTTTCCATAGAGGGTAGGTTTAGTTGCTGACTGCAGAGTATCCTTGTGGAGTCTTTTATTCCCTCTAGCTGATAGCTAGCAGGTTGTGCTCTATGAAACTGTGAAGGACTCTGTGGGGCTGCAGAGACAAGGACACGGACACTCTGCCTTGCCACTAGTGGCGCCAGGCAATGTTTCTCCAGAAACAAACCAAAAAAATCCCGTTGATATGACAAGGATAGAGGAAACACTCTGCTCCTTCAGAGCATTCTCTGCGGCAGACTGCCTAATTACTTCTGGTCAGTCTGCAAAGTGGTTTTGGTGATTTCATTATTTAGTCAGAGTGCTTAAGTGCACACTTCTAAGATAATCTAACGTCAAAGCAAATTTAGGGCAGGCTTATTGCAATGAGTGGCTCTGGTGTACATTTTGGGACTGACACAATGCCTATCTAGAGATTAGTCTTAGACATTACCTAAGTATTGACATGTACAAATTCCAAGCATTCACTAGATTTCAAATATTTGTTTTTTATTCCTACGTGGAATTAATTGTTAACAATTCTAGGAGAAGCTGAGAAGACAGATGAGAGTGTTTCCATTGCATTGCAGTAAATTTATCAAGGAGCTTGTTTGCTAAAAAGTACATTCCTTTAAGGACTCAAAGTTATATCTGTTAGAAGCTGTTTTCTACTGCAGCAGATGTGACATTGTCTTTCGCTTGCCTCTGTTGAATAACAGTCCCAGTCAGGGTGGAGTGAATGAAAAATCATACCCTGTGCCCTCACCTTGATGTCCCACCTTAGGCCTACTTGCAATCTTATTAATGGAGTTCCTTTAGCAATTTTAGGTAAGGTTGACTCTTTTCAGTAGATTTTCTCTTTTCTCCTCCCTGTGTAGGTATTTAGTAAATCCATCTGTTTTCTCTTAGCCTGAGGTTGTGGAGATTTGCTTTTCTCTCTGATAAAATCTTCTTAGCTTAGGTTTGATAAAGCAGCGTGCCTCACCTAAATATAGCTACCTGTGAATGCGCAGCCCCAGTGTCAGTGATGTGCTCGCAGTGTGCCTGCTGGCTGTGCTTAGCAAAGACAGCGTCGTTATGACAGTTCATTGGAGCGGGTGACAACAAAAATAGGATTTTTAACCTGAATTTTTTTTCCTAGACACTTCAATCTTACTGTATTTGCCAACTCGCTTGTTTAAGACCAGTGGTGTACTTTTACATGGGCAATACATAGCTCTTGTCTGTGGTCACAGATGTTGTGTTCTGGTTCAGTGTTTATTATGGATTGCCTCTCCCTTTGGTATTTTTTTTTTGTCTTGTAAGAGACTTACATGCTTCATTTTCACTCATTCACCCTCTTGTCAAAAATGACCCTAGGCTTAATGGGTTCCCCCATCTGTTCACACCAAAACATTAACATAGACACACACACACAATTTCACACACGTTTAGTACATGCATATGTACACATACACTTGTATTTGCATAGAACACATTTCTTAGGCATGCAGATATCGACATCCAAATGCATACACCTGCCGTGCACAGGAACCTGTGCATACACGTGCACACGCACAGTACACACACAAATGCGCACATGTGCACGCGTACCCACATGCGCACTCACACACACAAACAAACAACATTTTTGTCCCACATGAGGGGAGGAACATGAATTGGTCAAATTGAAATGGGCAGTTTGCGCTGCTGCTATTTAACATGACATGAGCCAGAATTCTCAGGCAGATGGCGAATCAGTTCTTCTGAGGCGGACCCCTCACAACACAACCAAATCTTCAGAGAGTAAACAGCAGGAAAAAAAAAACATGCACAAAACAAGCAAATGAATTATTCAAAAGGGGAGCTGTTTTTTATATGCATAAACAGATAAACTTCAATCATTCAATAGGCCCGAATCGCATTAACAGTGCACACAATGTTGTTGGTACTCAGAGGGAAGTGTAGATTGGGAGCACCCACTGTTCTTGTGCTGTTCCCATTCAGTCAGTGCTGTGCAGGATGAAGGGAGGCACTGTTCAGTGCTGTCTGCCACATGTACCTGACATGACAGATGACCTACCTGCATGCTATGCCGTCACTGTCCCAGCATGGTAGCCAACAGGTAGAGATAGCTCCCTACAAGTGAAACACAAACATGTGCCACAAACACGTGCAAACACACGCAGACACAGATACACATACACACAGATGCACACAAACATGCATACACACATCATAGTCCTATATTCCGTCTTCCTACTCAGTCTAAATGTACTCTTAAAGGGGTTTGAGTGGCACAATGTGTCCACCTCAAGCTGTTTGTGGTAATGGAAGCCTAGAGTGACTTGGACACAAGGCTGGCTCTCACAAAGGCCTTCAGATAGCTGGGTAGCAGGGTGGGGAGTTTGAGAAAGGCTTATTGTGTAGTCAGATTCACTCTGAGAGTGAGAACATGTTTCTGCTGTCGCTGGTCACCCCACTGGAGAGCAGAGTGGGCTATAACTCTGTCCCTCCAGACAGGAAAATGTCAGGTCTCCCATCATCAGTACAGTGAGTTCTCCTCCATACCATAACAAGTTAGGTGTGAGCTATTCTACCGTGGTCATTCCTGTTCTCTTCCTCACCATCACTTGGCCTCTCTGCCTCTATCCTGCTCCTCAGGACCTTATTTATAAACGTTTCTCACTCACATCCTGCAAACGTACCACCCTGCCAGCTATTCCTTTCTCTCTGTCTCCATTCTTTTTTCTTTGTCTACTTTCCTGCAGTCGGTCAATCACTTCCCTCTCCTGTGGGTTGTCTTGATGTTGCCCAGTGCACAGACACACAAAAAATATTTTAAAAAATCATGGCAAATTCAGCAGTTTACATTTATTTTCTCCTATTTCCTGCAATATGTTAAAAAGTTAGATTTAATTTCTATCATCGCCCAAGGTACAACTGCAATAGATATACTTTTCACTTATTTTTAAGTATTTGACACAATTTTGCAGTAAAATGTAGGATGCAATCAATGAAAATGTCTACAAATGAGGCCCCATCTCTCTCTCCATGTCCCCCTACACCAGAAATATCCTCATTATATCAGCAATGAAAAGACCTTCATTTGTTTTCAGACAAATGGTATACCAATTTATAAATGACACAGAGATATGGGATTTGCAGGTCCGCCCAGCATCCCACACTCACCCAACTGTATTTATAGAACAGTCTTCTTCTATGTCAGGGTCCCAGTGCATAATAAAACACAGCAAATGGATCCCTGCTATGTTTCGGTGGGCTGACCTCCATTAGGAGGCAACCACAAGAGTGAAAAGGAGAAATCATGAGCATGCACACACACACACACACACATGAACACGTGAACACATATGCATAACCCCACACAGTATGCACACACATGTATACACACACATACACACACACACACACACATATGCACACACACACACACAAACAGCATGCACAGGGCCTCTTTGAAATTTTGCATACCGAGTATCTTGTTTGTCTCACAATATTGTAGCGGGTCAATCAAAACAATCTTTCTATCTTGATGAGACTATGCGTCCTGATTGTATTGGAGCACACGCCATGCATTGCCCTGGATATTTGGAGAGAAGTGTTTGTACAATGAGCGTACAGCAGCTGCTGTTGATCTTACCAATCCCCACGCTCCTATAACAAGTGAGGCTTGCTCAAACAGGTGCCAGCAGTAACTGTGCTCCACCAGTGAGGTCCAGAGGTCTTTAACAGCATCCCGTCTTGATATTCTTTCTGCTAGGATGTTGAGGAGCTCTCCTCTGTCTCCTTCTCTCTCCCCCCTCACTCTGTCTTTCAAACAGCATCATCTATCTGCCGGCTGGGTTTTTTCTGCAGGCTATATCTTTTTTTCTTGCAAACCAGAATTCTTTGTCAGGCCCTCAGCACTGTAGCTTGTCTTCCTCAGTGTTTTTCTTCTATTGCTGAAGGATATCCTGTTTTTTCAAGTTGCATTTATATTATATTTAGTTGTGAGTAGTTTGTACATGTTTTGCATTTATCTAATCAAATACACACTCACTGACTAGTTAGCAAAAAACAGTTGTTTGTATCTAAAAGCTTGGCTAAACATTTCATAAATATGTACATATTTTTATTTGTTTGGGGGTGACAAGTCAGAACATGGAATACTACTCTGCTAGCTTTTTGCATAGCATTAGCCTAGTGCTGAAAATACCTATTATGTGGGGTTGGGTCCTCAGAAGTGATGGTTATAGCAGAACTGAGGCAAGGATTAGCAGGTGTTGCAGATCAAGAAACATATACTATTAGTTCATTGCGCTTGGACCTCATCAAGGGCTACGAGCACATCTCCATCCTGTTAGCAAGCTGTGTATATAAATGGCATTTGTAATGCAAGGAACAAATGTCATTACCTGTGTTTGTGTTAGTTCCTTTGAAGTTTTTCTTGTCCTCTTGGGCTTTCAGTCTTAACACGAGCAAACACAGTGGCAGCAATGTCTTTCTAAATATAACTCTGCTTGACAAGAAGCTGAAACAGTGGATACCCTTTTACTTTGAAGAATTCCAATTACTGTCACTGTTTCCTTGGTATGTGTGTGTGTGTGTGTGTGTGTGTGTGTGTGTGTGTGTGTGTGTGCACGCAAGAGAGAAGAAACAGAGATGTGTGTCTGTATGTATGTATGCATGAGCGTTTATGTCCATGAGAATAATCCTGGCACATTGCAGCTCACGAGTCTGCTAGATAGCAGCCTGTGTAATTTCCCAGCAACATTTTTTTGATTCAAAGGAATGTAAACTGTCCCCAGACAGCTATGTGTTCTCAGAGGCAATGAAACTTCTCATCTCCAGAGAGCCAACCATGACAAATAGCAATATGGAGAATACAGTGCTAGCCATCTTCGGCCCTATTTATGCATCTATCCCATATTAGTATTGAAGTGTTTACGGCAACTTCTTAAATATAAATGTAGAACTGAATAGTCATGGTGTAACACAGAAATCAACTGAAGAGAACAAAAGTGAAAAAAAATCCTCAAATCATTCTGCTGCTGCGAGTTTCCTTGACAACAATGGGGACCATCAGGGACTGGTAGCACCGCTGGGAGAGATCAAGTTCGGTGGCACAAGCGCTTATTTTTTTCTGTACTTTCTATCTGTACTTGCTCTGTTAAGCAAACATTTTGTAAAAAAAAATTTAGAGCTAAATTTAGTGGACATGGCCATGCTGGTCCATTGTAAGCCCATGAGTTGTTGAGTTGTTTACTTCCGCACCCTGTGACTCAACCTTGTAATCAATAGACCTTGGCTGCAACAAGGAAGTGAGAGAACAGCAATCCCTTTCTGTAGTTCAGCTAGCTTGCAGTAAAAAATGGATCTTCTCTCATGGCTACATCTGTAGTATACTTTGTTTCTTATTTCTTATGGCCCTCTTCTTGAAATTGGTTTTGTTCGGAGACAGATCTTTATAGCTCAGCTAAAGCTGGGTTACTAAATCATCCAAGCTCACTGAACCAATCCACAATGCAGAACCTCCCTCATGATGCAATCTATGGATCACCCAGGATATATCAACCTTAACACACAAGAACCAATCTGTATTCAATTACCAAGCTAGCAGAGAGTGCAATTTATATCCAAACTCTCAGGCTTGGAAGATGGACGAGGTCACAGTACACTTTGTAATTAACAGTTAACCCTCATTGACCTTTTGAATGGGAGTCTATGTACCACAAGCAGGAGTTGTGAAACGCAAATAGCTTTCACAGAAAGGGGAGGTTACATATGTGTACATCATTACTCCATCATTACATCCTATATATATAAGCACGCTGCCAGCACGCATGCACAGCACACACAAGAGTCATAAAGGTTCAAATAGGCTAGCGATAGGAGGCAGAGGGCGTGTGTGTGTCTGGGTGACTAGTTTGAGTGCTATAGATGTCGTTTTCATTTGTTTGTATCTATTTCTTTGAGATACAATGACAATGAAAGTCAGAACATTTCAGCATTTCTGTAAATGAGATGTTCCCATACACTGCAGCAAATACGTTCTGCATTGATATCACCGTGAAGGACCTTGCTTTTTTCATTCATAAAGAAAAACAGCGTATCAATCCATAAATCCCCAGTCAGGGATGCACACAGAGATATAGGATTGTTGTGCCTCTGCAATCAGTCAGCTCTCCTCCAACTGTGTGTCTGAGGAGGGATGGTCGTTCAGGACAAAGTGAAAGCTGGTTATCAATACTGTTGCGAAGGTTACTTTCAATAGGCAGTATGTTACAGATTACAGATAACATACTTGAAATAGTAATCAATGATGTTACCCTCTAGATTACAATACTATTATTGTAAAATTTATTTTGAATTAGTTTGCCTCCAAAATAAATAAAATCACAGTAGGATCTCTCTAATCCACCTCAGACAGACTGTAAACCATGTTCATAAAGATGACCTTTCCTAACTCATCTTTCTGGGTAATGTAGCACATAATCAAATGTTTCTATATGTATCTAATTTCTGTGTGGGTTTTCAGTAACTGTAACCCATCACAAAAAAAGATGTCAACTGTATCATAATGAGACTTGAGTAACTCCATTCCACAACTGGAAATTGAACGTTCATTAATACACAGGATAAGATGTTACTATCCCTACTATCCAAGGTAAACACACGTAGAAGCCCAATTCAGATTAAAAAAACACAACAAACGAGTGATGTAACCGCCATCAGATGCAACACCATAGCAGACATCAGTCTACACTGTCATAGATCTACAGAGTCATACCTCAGAAGGCACCATTCGCCATTTACCTACCCTAGCCAACAGCGGTATGCAGCATTTCATTGGGGTTATCAAGTGGGCACCTTCCTTAAGTGTATGTGTTTGTATGATGAGTTGAGGAGTGTGCTTCATGGCATATCAATTCCATTTCTACTAATTT